>JAXGGA010010275.1:0-47664 GCA_038373865.1 Uloborus plumipes
CAAAATTTCAACAGAACTATATTCCATTAATGGGACTGAAAAGAAATTATTAGCTTTCTAGAAGAAATATTTTAACAGCCCTTTCTCATTTTAAATGATTCATTAGTGAACATTTTTGTTTTTCAGAATTAGGCAAAAATTTTAGCAATATCTTTGAGATAATTAAGTTTTCTTTTTCATACAAATGTAAGCTTTATGTATTAGTCCCAAGGTTATACTGGGGGAAAAAATCAATTGCACCACATTTCATTTTTTTAAATTTATGTATTTCAACTATCATTTTTGTATGTAACAGGTTTATTAATCTTCAATTTCAACAAATTAAAATGACTGTTTAGAATGTTTTCTATGTATTGTTTAAGAAGCATTCATTGGGAGTTCCCCCTTCCAAAAAGCATCTAATGTGTTATTAAAGCAGAAAATTAAAAATGTATTTCATAGTTATTTCGAATTACTAATCAAGTTCAAAAAAGTTTATGTTAATTAGTTCTTGAATAAAAAAATATGAGCTATTCTTAAAATTTTGCTAAGTCTTTGCCCCCTCAGAAACTGAACTTTTAGATTGTTTCCTCGCTGAAAAAGTATGATTGACCTTTAATTTTATTTTTCAAATAATTATCTAAACATTTCATGCATTACTTAATGTAGTTCTACTTTCATCCCTAAAGGTAAATAGACTAGTACAAGTTTCAGCCTCTTTTATCTCATGGGAAAAACATGTTTTAGTGCCATTTTTTAAACCTAAAAATGAAATTTTGTACGTAATGAAAGTTATATAATCATTGTAAAACATCTGGCCACTCTAATTAAATATATTCTTGCATGTTGTCTTTATAGGTACTGCGAATAGCATCTATGCTCGTTTTAGAAGCTTGATATGTGCTTAGATTTCTAAATATTTTAAATGAATGTGAAATAGTGACCAAGAAAGCTTCTAAACTAGCATTTTTCTTACTTTATTAGCACTTGAATTGGTGTTGAGGAATATTGTATTTTGGGGTTCACTTTGAAAATGTTAGAAGTTATTTTTTTATTTGATCTTCTGAAAATTATTTTTCTTTTCTTTTGGCTCTTTCAGTTCGTTGGCTGAGGAAAGTTTAGCATGGTCTTGGCTTTTCCTGCTCTTTTTTTTTCTAAATTTTCTCAATGTTTCAAGATGTGATTAGTTTTTTTTTTTTTTGTTTAAGTATTGATGTTCTTTACATTGTTTGTTCCTAACATAATTTTCCGAAATATTTTTTAATGTACTTTTCAAAAAGAGAATCTTAAATTATCTTAACAAAAATATTTTCTCTCATTCACTTAAATATCGACCCTCTTTTATAAAACAACATGTAGACTATTTTCAGCCATTGTGATGAAAAACAGGAACTTTTTGAACTCATGTTTTCAAAGAGTAATAAAATTTTACCTACAAGTATGTATTGACGTTAAGGAGTGAAACTTATCTAAGGCTACCCCCGAATTCTTGTAATGTTTTAGTTGGAAAGTCCCGCGAAAATCCTAGTTTTTAAGTGTTGAAGCATAGAATTCCTATTACAAAAACTTTGGAATCGTAAAAATTTGTCATTTGTTATTGAACATTCAAAGTGGCCATTCTTAAAAACTGAATTGGAGACTTTTGACAATGCACGATGAATGTTTTAGTCTGTTTCTTTTAGTAACTATTTTGAATTTATTGTGTTTTTCACTGAAAGTTATGAGGACACACATACACTTAATTTCCAGAGTATCAATTATTACAATGAAAGAAGAAACTCCAATTTTAAAAGAAATTTTTTTTTATTTTATTTCGAATCTTTATACTAACTAATGGGCCAAGACAAGGCCACTTCTCAGTTTGGTCATTGCCCCCACACTCCACCATAAAGCTTATAAAACTTACATTATTTAGATTCCTAGCAGAGTTTTTAGTTGCTAACTAGGTGACATGATCTTTCTGCAGCCCTGTATAACTGCAATTATAAGATTGTTTTCCCTTAATATCAATATTTTCAGGAATATTTTTGAAAACATTCTTACAATGCTGAAATTTTCAGACATATACTGCCCAGCTAGAAACATTGATATGAAGTTTATTTTTCTTCATTTTTAACTTCTCTATACTAAGAATATAAAAATTCAGATTAAAAAAAAATAGTAACTTGGACGCACAAATTTGTAAAATTTCAATGATAAAATCATTTTGCATCCTAGCAAAAATTATGTGCTGCACAGGTTTTTATTAAAGATGAAATAAATGGCCTTTTAAAACCTTTTGTTAATTACTTTTCATTCAAACTTGCTCTTTTTAACAGCATAATATCACTCATTTAAGTTTTTTTTTAACTCTGTTTGGTTAGTTCCAATTCAAGTGCTGAATAATCTTTTTTGTCTTGACAGTACGTTGGAATCATGTTCGATCATCCAGATAAAAATTGGGAGTCCTCAAGTTCTTGAATGTATTTGAAATAAGATGGGATTTTTTCTGAAAGAATTATTTAAAATATATCCAGCTTTCCTTTTTATACTACACTGTAAGTTTTTACAAATTTGTAACAGTATTTTGTAAAAGAAACCTATGCAATTTTTTGATAATTGTTCGAATAGAATTTCTATGCAACTGAAATGTAAGATCCCTTGTATTTTCCGTGTAGATCATAAACATGTTGACAGCTTTTTCACATTTTATTTGTATTATTGTCCTGCAACATGTTTTGTGTATTTTAATAAAGATAGCTAAATACAGATTTGAGTATGAGTTATTTTAAAGTACGGCAAAATTGTAAATGTGTCCTTCAGAAGACAAGTGAAACGATGTATAAATGAAAACTATTTTTGTATGAACAAAACAATATTTTAAAAGTTTTTTACAAGTTTGAACCTAGTACAGTGAGAGCCATACTAGTTCATTTAATCAGCCACTTTAATGAATCAAATTGTCAAAAACAGAACGAAATCCAGCTTTAATTGAATTAAAATTGTTAAGAATAAACATGCTTCTTATAAGTGGCAACCACATTAATGTAGTTTTATTCAAATATAAGAGTTTTGAGTTACTTATAGCGCTTTTTATGCAACTAGCAAAAATTATTCTGTAATAGTTCTATCTTAAAAACAGCAGTTGAATTTTTACACAAAATAGTTACACAATTAGGGCGAAACTTATTTCAATTTTATGTCTTGAATATTAATTTTTTCAAATGTACATTTCCAGTATTAATGAATATTTTAACATAGAAATAAATAGCTTTAAAAAAATTTAATCATCGTCTGACTCGTTGATTGTCTTTGAGCATTGATTGTGGCATTATGAATCATTGGTGATTCTAATCCAAAATTTTAGTAGAACCTTTTCTGAAAATTAAGAAAAAGAAAATTGTTTCCAAAAAAAAGTCATAGACGAGTAAAAAAAAAATATGAATTTGATGATTACCAGAAAAATCTTCCTTTTTTTACAAAATTTTCGCTTTTTTTTTTGAGGCATTAGGAGATTCTTCTTCGGATCTATGATTTTCCACGTTTTTGAATTTTGAAAAATGTAAAGATTCTTGACCTTTAAGGGGAAATAGTACTTTAACTGTTTGTCATTATGGAGCAGTGATAGTTGCAACTTTAACACCACTCAACTGTAAATAAGATTTAAATCTGGTTATGATGATTATTGTTTCTTGAATTTAGAGCAGTTGTTTAACAACTATGCAATACTGACAATTCTGTACCCTGTATTTTGGGCTTTAAAAAAATACTAACATTTATGGCAAAGACAGATTTTTGGTTCTAATACTTTCTTTTGTTTTAGGCTATGCCCTTTTTCTCAAAAAAAAAAAAAAAAATAGTAATGTCAGCATCCCCTGCTTTTTTTCCTGCACTAAAACATAGGAAAGCTCATCCTTTTCTCTTTTTTGGGGGGGAGGAGGGGGGTAGCGCGGTCCCTAAAAATATAATTTTTATTGTAAATTCATGGAAAATACTCTCAGAAAATTTTGCTTGAACGTAAGAAAATTTATTTTTAATGAAAATCACACATGTATGAATTGAATTTAGCCCATTAAATTGTTAATATCACTTGTATTTTGAAAATCAAAATAGGATTCAAGTTATTCAATAGAGTTGCATTTTTAAAAGCAAGTGGTGTCAAATAGTCTATAACTGAGGGAATCTACTAATCTGTAGAAACCAGGCACGTGTCGTGAACGAACGCCCAGGATAGGCAGATGAGATAATTAGTGGAATAATAATATATATGTTGAAAAAAAGCATATGCTGTTGACCGTAGTAAAACAGTATGAATATGAATGATATTTACGTTGTCCCTAGTATAAACATTATATAAAAATATTTTCATCTGATTCTATAGAAAATCCATTCTTCTTTCTTTCATTGTGGTGAAAATATCTGTGACTTTCATAAAAATTGAAAGTGGTGTCTTGTTTCATTTTGTTCACTTTCTTTTTCTATGGATAACAAAACAAGAAAGAAAGGCTGTTAATTTGTCATTCTGTTCCTTTTGTTGCTCTTAGTTATTTTTATGGCCGAAAATATTCACTCTAAAAAAATTGTGGCTGGTATAGTCAAAATTAACTGCAACAACATCAGTTTCTGGAAACAGTTGGCTCAGTTCACTTTTCAAAAATAAAATCAAGTACATTTTTTATACATTTGTCAAAAAAAACTCGTTCTGATAAATATCTACAAATCTGCAATCCGTCTTATAATGTCGAAATGTTTCAGTAATTTTTTCTAGACTGCTGAATGCATCCTTATCAACTCTAAAAGCTAATTTTTAAAATTGACTTCCATATAATAATGATATGAATTTTTCAATATTTTGTCGCTTCACTTCGTAAGTCTTTTTTTTTTTTCAAAAAGTTTAAACAGAACAACTATCCTGAGATTTCAACTTAAACAGGGAAAACAATATGACAAATGAAAAAACGAAGCATTTGAAAATTACGGAAACATTTCATAGAAAACAAACAACCATATAGAAAGCGAATCAAGATGCCAAAACCATTGAGAATTTTGCTAATGCTTACCGGTCTGCACATAATGTCCAAATTGCAGTGGAGAATCGAAGAGACCGGCAGAGAAATAGCCTTCGAGCTGATCTTAGTCGGCTACACCAGAGAGGCAGATTTCATTCTGTCTCCAAGGTCGCTTTGGCTAACGCAAAGAGGGAGAAAAGTGCAGCACGGGAGTGTTTTGCATGCTAAACATTGCTTAGATACGGAGGTCAAAAAGCAGCATCGGTCGCTGCTTTTTAGGTGTACCAAAATGGAAAAATTCCATTTTTTTTCTTTTTTTCTATTATTTCTGTGTAGAACCGAAATATGTTTTTCCAATCAACGCATTAAATGTCATTGAATGAAGTGGTGAGGTTGGTCTGTTTTCTTCGTGGGTAGGCACTGCTTACCCAGAAGGCACGTCCCTGATAGAAACCAAGAGTGTCATGCAGAAAATTTCCATCTTTAGGAACTAGAAGACAATATAAAACCGATATTTCTATCTAAGAACCTGACTAACGTAAGTCCATTTTTGTTTCTTTTCAGGAGGGTGCAAAAACGATTACCGGATGCACGCAAAGGATTTGACTTGAGCTTTTTTAATGCAACTAAATATTTGTGAAGGAATTTCTTTTATTGATATTGTTCTCATTAGTCATGCGGAATTAGATTTTACATACAACGCAGTAATGAAGTAAAAGCCAGTTTTTGGGCTTACGTCTTTCTAATTCTGAACTACAGATATTGCAACGAATAAGCAATGCACTAATGCCTCCCCCCCCCCTTGACTCTGAGAAATCAATGTATTAACATATAGGTGGGCGAGGTTTTATTGTTTTTCGATGAAATTATGTTGGGTTTGCACCCTTTGTATCCCCCTGGAAAACTTGAAATGACGGACCTGGACTTGATGAAAACCATGTATATCGAGATGTGGTTGGATTGATGGCATCTGTTTTCACTGTGGAAGAATAGAGTTCGAAATCAAGTTTTGCAACATGCTTTTTTGTGCATCGGCCAGGAATTTGAACAGAGTGGGAATTGGAGGATGAAGGAGCTATGTTACATTTTAAAAAATAAACACTCTGGACAGTGGTAAGCAATGCATACAGGTAAGCAAATAAAACTTGGATCATCAAAAAGTAGATATCATTAGACAGGCCAGGAGTTCAGTCATTTCAGAGTTCAGGGGGGTCAATTGCCCCCTCCCCCCGACTTTGGGAAATCAACGTATTTACATGCAAGTCGGCTGGTTTTTGCTATTGTTTGGCAAATTTACAGGGTTCGTACGCACTTCTTTAAAAAAAAATTCAAGGACTTTCAAGGACTAAAAAATCCAAAAAATAAGGAACTCAAAATAATTAATAAATTGGCCTAACATTTTCAACATTTCCAAATTCAATTAGAGGATGATGCCCAGTACAGAACATAAAAGATAGATTAAAAATGTAACAAAAAAAAATATCCTAAAAGTTTCAATAACAAAACTGAAAGAAAAATCTAAAACTGAAAATCGCATTACATATCTTTTAATTCCAAACTTTTCTCTGCTAATTTTACATCCAAAGAACTTATTTCAATTTCTTTTCACTTTTTCTTAGTGTTTTTCTTAGTTCATGTCATTGCATAAACAAGTTAATGTCCTTAGTTTTTTCAGCCTCATCAGCCAGCTGATTAGCTTTTGCATTTGGCTCCATTATGTCCTTTTGAAGAAACATTTTCTTCTTTTTAAAAAAAATTACTTCCTCTTCTAATGCTTTTTGTTTTACTTGTTTTGTTTCATTCTTTGCTTTAAATTTTTCATTTTCCAAGTCCTTTAAATTTGACAAATTGTGTCCCTGATTTGGCACCTGCATCAATGGATATGGATTCCTAGAACAGGAGCAGAGCTGCCCCCCCCCCTTGCCCCTTCTTAATTCTGAATACAGTTCTCGGAACGAAGTGCGGCCGAAGCGGAAATATCACACTTGCAACCCTGCAGTGTAGAAAACGATCTAATCGAAAAACGGAAATCTGATTTTTTGAAATAAGGGTAAATCAAAAATAAGGACTTTCAAGCACTTGGGACATTAAAATAAGGACTTTTAAGCACTTTTAAGACAAAATAAAAAAATAAGGACTTTCAAGGACCCGTACGAACCCTGATTTACATTGTGTATATGCCCTTTGCCCACCCCTGGAAAAATTCGAAATAACGGTCCTGTCATTAGATCAATTTCATGGGCACTTTAACGACAAAACCAGAAAACAAAACAGCTTCAATGATAAAACGTTGAACCAGTGGCGTACATAGCGCCCACGCAACCCCCGCAGCGCAAGAGGTTTGAGGGCACCCGATCCAGAAAAATAGCTCTATATATATTACACTGGAAAAATATTTTTTACATTTTAATAGGGGGGTGGGGGGCGCACCTTAGTCTATGCACGCTACTGCTTTGAACTTTAATTACTCGCAATTTCTGTTTTGTCACATGGTTTGTGAAATTAGTTGGCACGGTAAGGTTGCGAGTATGAATTTTATTCTATTTTGTAGGTGTAGATATTATTTTTGCAATAGGAATTAGGAGATACTTTTTCATAGTTAAAGCTTGTTGCGTATTGTGTTGTTGTTGTGTTGTAGAAAGTTTCGTTTGCAAATTGTAAATTCTAAAATTTATTCGAACGCTCTTTAGTTGAAAATTGGAAATAGCGGATATAGAAAAATTAAAAGTTGAATGAGCTGCTCTTTGAATGAATACGACTAAATTAAGTAATAAAATAGCAAGCTTTTAGCATAACTTTTAGCAAGGATAATGATTCTAAATCGAGTATTTTAACCTTTAGGAACTGGGCGTTACACATGTTGTACCATAAGTTTTTTTTTTTTTAGAGGAAGGGGTTGAGATTTTCACTCGAACCCTTTGGAGCCGGGGATTTTTCCAAGGTTTCATACGTATGGTATGACAGTTTATACCTTCTCTTTTCAATGGAAAAGAAATCTGTGGTTCAACTGTCGTACTACCTGGGTCGAAAGAAAAATTTCTATATGAACAGCCTGGATCCAAAAGGTTAAACAATATCATTAACCTTTAGGAACCGGGCGGTACACATTTTGTACCATAAATCTTTTTTCTTTAGAGGACGGGGTTGAAATTTTCACTCGAATCTTTTGGAGTCTGGGATTTTTCCAAGGTTTCATACGTCTGGTACGACAGTTTATACCTTCTCTTTTCAATGGAAAAGAAATCTGTGGTTAAACTGTCGTACTACCTGGGTCGAAAGAAAAATTTCCAAAAAACAGCCTGGTTTCAAAAGGTTAACTTTCAAAAGTTCATATATTTTTTAATTAAAATTTTTGTTCTTGTTATTCCAAAACGTGCATCTGCAAATTTTTGCGAATCATCTTTTTTGCTGGTTATTTCATTCAAACTTTGTTGCAGAAAGGCATTTATTTATTTCTAAATAAAGTATGGTCATTCAGTAGTATGTTTTAAAAATATTTGCTTTAATAAACAGCATACAAATAACACATTTAAGCAAGATAAGACTGAAGATTACAATTTAATTGAAAAGTTAAAAAACAAGAGAATTTGAATATCACATTCTAAAACTCAAAGGAGTTTGAAATTTTTCGAAAAACAATATTAATAGGTGTACCCATCGAGACTCCCCGCCCTGCTCTACTCGCAGGCTTCTCATCTGCAGTCTTAAGACAAAAGGATTTCGATTGCATTATTACAGAAAATTAAAATTAATTATATATCAACCATTTTGTAGAAAATTTTAAATGTTTAAAGCATAACTTATTATTTATACACCCAAATACCACTTTTAAATCCTTTAGTTTTAATAGCATGTTTAACAAATATGTAATAAATTGCCCCCCCCCCCCCTGACTTTGGGAAATCAATGTATTGGCATACAAGTGGGTGTGGTTTTTGCCACTTTTTGGTAAACTTAACATTGTGTATGCACCCTTTGCCTCCCCCCCCCCCCGTGGAAAATTTCGAACTGACACCTCTAATGAGGAGGTGAATTAGATGCAACAACGATTATCCGAAGCTTACTTTCATAAAACAGTAAAAGAAAAAATAAACACTGGCAAGTTCAATAAAACTCTTTTGATAGAGTGCATTTCAAGGTTCCTGTTTTTGCAATGCATACAAGTAGCACAGGTAAAATGCAAAGGGGAGAGCATGCCTCTCCTTTTTTTCAAGGCAAAAAAATACCTTTTTTAAAGATCAGAATACCTTGAACCTATTAATTGAAAGTCTGCTCTATGCCCCAAATAAATACCCATGTATGTCCTAGCTCTTTTGTTAGCTTTCCTCTATAAACATTCCTATATCCCTAAATATTAAACTGATTGCAACTACATAAATGTATCTTTGCATAAATTTCATTTCTACAGTAATATTCAATACATTGATATATTTTTTAAATTCTTTCCAATCAAATTAAATAATATATATGCTTTAAATAAAATTAATCAATTTATAGTTCTGACGGAAAATCGTTGAATACTACAAATGCTGATTACACCAGAGAGTTCTAATTTAATACTTAAAATGAGCACACAATCTGGATTCCATATAATACTCATGTGTTATTTTCAATTTTAAAAAGTGCAACTAATTTCCCTTACGAAATGAAGTAAAATTTTTCATAAATTGTGAACTAAGGACAAATGAAAAGAAATTATGAACCTTAAAATTCATTGCACGTAAAAATCTTAGTTTTGAATGTTACATTAAAAAATATAATATTTATAGACTATGACCAATATTATAACAACTGAATATTGCTCATTAAAGTGAGAATTTTTCCAAATATTTTGCAAAAAAAGTTGTATGTTTACACAATGAAAAATTTATTAATGTTTTGTAAATCACAAAAAAAAAAAAAAAAGCCTCCCCAATGGAAGTTCAACTAAATTTCTGATCGGATTAGTTTCTTATCATGCAATAATGAACCAAAAATGAAAATATCTTGAATACTTTGTTTTTAAACATGTATTTTTCTTTTTTAACTGTCTTAGGTTGAATTTATCCTTCCCATCCACAATGCTGCATATAACACTATGAGATCATTCAATTTTATAAAGAACAACAGTTGCATTTAATGCCTATAACAAAACTTTCAAAGCAGATTAGCAATTTATATGAACATATATAACACAATTCTGTAAATGTGATATCTTAATATTTCAAACCCCATAAATATTATCTGTAAAAAAATTTTAAAATCAAATAATTTGAGTATGAAAGAAGTATTTACATTTTAAGAAATTATTAGTATATTTTAGCTCAAAATTTTGCATTAGAGTTAGATTTTATAATACCTATTACACTCAACCTCTAGACGTAAACAGAAAAAATGTGCAGATACTGTACAATATTTTATTGTGCGACCATCATCATATTTGCGCACCCGTCAGGGCTTTCTTAAAATAGGGGGACATATTCAACCAGGAAGTAAAAAGTGAATAAAAACTGAAAACATCAGGAAGTGTGCCACCGCAACCTATCACCCCTTTTGCAAACGTAAGCTTTCATGGCTGTCAGGCATGGAGTTCTAAAATGAACAGTACACTTCTCCACTTCCACTAACTAAAGTTTAGCTTCTGCAACTCGTTATAAAAAATAAATAAACAAAAAAAAATATCAGCATTTTTTTATTATACTTGGTCTGAACCATCACACTAAGACTTGACCAATATGAGAGTGCAGTCAACTTTTACAAAATTTTTATGATGTACTTCATGTCTGAACATATACTGTTTTAATATTTACTTCTAACCCAATTTGGCACATTGGTCCTCAGCAGTCTAAATAATTCTGTGAATAGGTTTCTAAGTTGTGAACCCCTTATGCTTCTATGATTTTAATTTTCAAAAATATTGAATACTCGAACTGCTTATAACTTTTAAAATTTGTCTACTTTTCAACTTCACAATAAAAAAAAAAAATCTTAAATTTGCATTTTAAGCTTTGAATATTAATGTAACTACACATTTTCCACAATACAACTCAAACCTAATTTTATTACAAAAACAAAGCTTTTAAATTTATATTAAAACCATTTTTTATTTAAAATTTCTCAAAAAACCTTTACTCATCTTTTCTGATATTAAACTCCACGTAACTTCATTTTTACTCGAGTAATTTAAAAAAGAATCTGCAATAAACATTTGCTTTGCACAGTATATGATAGTTAGAAAATAAAATTATACATCTACAGAATTTTAAAAATAGAATAAAGAGCGGAGGAAATTTTCCTACACATCAGAGTGTTCTTTAAACTCCGCAGCAGAAATACTACTCTTCTTTTAAATGAAAGTTTGTATTTTTCCCCAGCCATAATACATCTTAAATATATAAATAAACATTATAAGCTTTTCACAGAAAAGCACAAATATGTTTAAATTTTAAAATGAGACTTTACACAATTTATATTCCTTACAATGTGTATACATTTGCAATGTGTCACACAGATACAAAATTCAAACAAAGATCTTTTGAAACTACTGAACTATTATAAATCTATACAAACACTTAAATTTTAACTTTTTTTCCTTTCTCAAAAATGTCTATGTAGCCAAAACAGCCCTTTGAAAAGGAAATATGTTACTCCAAGAGCATATAAAATGATCTCTCGCTGTTGCCTCTGTTGACTCTCTTGTTCAATTGTTAAGACTCTGCGAGACAAATTCCTCACCTGCCTTCGGAGAATTGCTACTTCTTCCTCAGGAGCACAACTTGTGTTTAAAGTTGTTTCATTCAGATCAGCAGCTCTATAAACAAAACACAATGGTAAATTCCTCTCAAGGCCCAACAAATGTATTTAATATAAAACTAGAGTTACCCGCCACGGCCTTGCCCGTGGTAAAATTTAAAGGGGTTTTGCTGCTGTTGCTGTATCCATAAATCAGGAATTTAAATACTAAGTACGTCGGCCACCTTGTCTAGTGGTCAGAGACATCTGTCCGCTGTATGGTGGCCCTGGGTTCGCTTCCCGGCTTGGGCATGGACGTACTTTCTCTCTCTCCTGTCATTGTCCTTTCTGTGTGTGAAAGTGTCTTATGAATGGATGCCTACCATATAAACGGGTCCTTATGGCATGTGTGTTGAGCTAAAATGGTGTTCTACCTTAATGGTACTCGTAAAAACGGAAGCTGTACCAATCTATATCAATTCTAATAAATTTCACAAAAAATGAAAAAAAAAAAAAAAAGAGTCATCTAAAGTTGCAAAAAGTAACCGATTTTTAAAAAATAGCCTTTGTAGGGAATTTTTTAATAAAAAAAGTTCCTTTTGTCGCCGGCAGTCAAAAACAGTCATAAAAGTCGCCGGTGGCAACCCTACAAGTCCCATTGAGTCGACGCTAGAAATGGAAATCTTAACCTTCAAATCGAGCTATGGAAAAACTTAAAAGCCACACAAAATGCTAATGGTATTAATTTGCAAATCAATATTTAAACATCATAAGAACTATATATAGAAAAATAAACTTACTTCAAAGACTGATCTAAAACAACCTTCCTTTGATTGTCAGGTTTTGAAGTTTCAAATTCTGTATATGGGTACTCATCAACTGTGAGAACATTTGGAGGAGCAGTAAGCACATAACTTTGCTGAGGGAGTGACAAACTTGCATCAAATTTTAGCTCTGGTATAGATTCCCGGACTGCAATATGCTGATTATTACCTTTAAGAAAGAAACGAAAGTTTTTAAGATTAACAAGGTAGCTAAATTTACTTCAATATAATTGTTTCATACTACTTAACACAGCTATATATCCAACATTTGACATCCTCAGAGATCCCCAGTTTTATCAGTTTTTAATGCTCAGATAAATCTGAGCAAGCGTATTCCTGGAGAATGCCATAATCCAACAGAAAATCTCTTCAGATATTTTATTAAATTAAAAATGCGACGTTTTTCTCCTAGTGTTTTTCGACAATAGAAATTTTGACAAACGCCAAACTTTTACCAGTTATCAATTTCTTCTAGCAATTTCAAAAAAGACCGAAAGCATGGAGCACTTGGCATCTGTCGGCAAAAAATTTGGTGATAGCCAGAAAAGTTGCTAGAAATCTTAGTTATTCTCTTCTACTGTAACAAAAAACCAATGTCATTGTGCAACAAAAGTGCACTCTGTAACTCTGACATACAATGGGCCACAAATCGCATCAAGTGAAAATAAATCGAAGAACTTTGAAACAATGTCGAATGATTTTTAAATATATTACCTGCCACAATGATCCTATCTGGCACATACATCATTGATTTTACTTCCAAAGGTGGAGCAATTCTTGCAGTATCTTCCATGCCATCAACTAAACGAATCTTATCCGGAACATGCATTCTAGCACTAATTTCAGCATCAAAATTAGGAGGAGCATAATAAGATTCGTATGCATCGTAAGTACCATTAGAATGGCCTGGACTTCCAGCTAAAGACATGTCTCAATACAATTTTTGCTTTCCCTATCCTTCGACCAAAACAAATCATGAAAAGGATGAATTCAGATGCAGCCAATCAAAAATCAGATGTTTTCACAGTATGACGGTTGCGACTAATAGACAGACAAACAACCGATCAGTAAATTTAGCCGCAGCTAAAGGCCGATTCACACCCAACAGATTTTATTCTGTTATTTTCTAACCTTATTTCTTTTTTTTTTTATATGAGCGGCGTCTCTAAAAATGTCTTTGGCTGTCTACAAACCCCGGACATAGGAAATAACCTCTGGATTATCCAACTATCCTAAAAAAATGTCCCCAAATTGATGTTTATAAAAAAATTTTCTTTTCTGTACGGAAAGGAAGTCCACTGTCTCCGTCATGATCTTTAATGATATAAACTAATTTTCATAAATTGCTAGAATAAAAGCGTTATACTAATGTGTAAAAATTTATTTTGGCAAATCTTGACTTCTTCTCTTCTGATTGTGTTCTCCAGGGTTCCTCTAACTCCTATGCCGAAGGGAAGGCGGTCATTTTTAAATGTCAGTGTATCATAAAAAATAAATAAATAAATAAACAAACCAAACAAACAATATCCTCATTACTGTGATATTAACCGATGAGAAACAAAGTAATACATTGCAAAAACGTACATTTGACAAAAAAGTAAGCGTTTAAAAATATCGTTTCTCTCCTTCAAATTTTGTTACTGCCACTAACAGCTTACACAAAAATCATTTATTGACCTTTTTAGAATTTCCGAGAGTAGTTATGTTCCGAAAAACTCAGTTTTAGTTCAATATTTATTCATGGCATCTGTAAAACACAGTTGGTTATTGAAAAAATATGCGAAATTTTTACAGGATAGCGATTTAAAGGACATAGAAGATGAAACTGATGACTGTGCTAACGTAGTACATTGTAGGGGAGAGTGGAAAGTATGAATGCTTATTTGTTCTGCATTATATAGACTCAAGTACCTGTAGACAATTTTTTTGACCCTAATTCTTGATACTGGAAATGTTTTCATTGTTATGATACGTGTTGCTGTATGTGAATGCTTATCATAAGCAGGGTGTAAAAAAATCAATGATTTTTTTTTTTAATCAAAAAAAATCGGATTTTTTTGATTTAAATCAGATTTCTTTGATTTAAATCGGATTTTTTTGATTTTTTTTAATAAAATTAAAAATTTCAGTTATTAATTAATTTTTGTTTATGAACAATTTACTTTTAAGTTTTTAAAAATACAAAAACACCTTTGAAGTAAAGCTTCACCAGTAAGTAACCCAGAAAAAAGTGTTAGGAGCCAATCTGAAAATAATCCTGTCTACTAGCTAGGATAAAAATCAAATGGGGCAGGAAGCTCAACCCAATCCTCACTTCATTCAGCCCCCCCCCCCTCTTTATTTTGCTTTTGTTTTTTAAAGCTGGAATACGTTCCATTTCAGCCACTAATAGAGACTGCCCCCCCCCCCCCCCAGTTGCTAATGCAGGGCATAGAAAATTCATCTTCTGTTTGGTTGTTTTTGTTTTTTCTTTTCACTAAAAGTATATCACACACATTCTATCATGTCCCTCCCCCCTCAATTCACTCTTTGCAACACCTGAACTGCACCTGCATGTATTTTCTTTATTTCACATATTAGACAACAAATAGCACTATTTGTGCATACATATATTATTTGGACTGCAACCTTCCAGCATCTATGGAGAGGGGATGAGTAGTATTACTTTTCCATTTTTTAGATGGAAATCAAAGCTCTAAATGAAAATGGTAAAAATAATGAAATTGGGATTGTCCAAGAGAATTTTTTAAGGATTAAAATAAAAAGTGATTTAAATCAATGATTTAAAAAAAAAAATCAATTGATTTAAATCGCGATTTAAATCACTGATTTAAATCAAATGATTTAAATCATTGACACCCTGATCATAAGATATGTTTTTCTTTTATTACAGCTTTATTATGGAGACAAAAATGACCTTATATTGTATTACTTAGAATCAGACCACTTTCTTCTAACTCAGAAAGATACTATACTGGTAAGTTGTAAAATTTAAATTTTCTAGCAGATAGGCTCTGCAAAAACAAAAGGTAGAGATAGCAAACTTATGGAAAAAAAATAATAAACGCACAGAAAACATTTCATTTATCTATACAGGGTTCAAGGTTGTCCTGAAATTCCTGATTTTTTTAACTGTCCTGAAATTTAAATATATAAGCTAGTAAATATATATTCTATTGGTTGGAAATCAGGCAATTGGTTGGAAAAAAAATTTTTTTACACCTTCTGTGATATTATCCTGTCCTATTATAACAAATTCAATGGAGGGAGGGAGTGAGAGTTGAATGTTCAAATGTGATAATGAAAAATAAGAATTGTACATGTTAACTTGCGGAAAATTGTGTCAAAGCATTTAAAAGAAACATTTTTTGTTCAGATAACTCAACAGGGTATCTGCTCAACCTGGACTTTTCAAATCCATGACTTTTGCGAACAATTTTCCATAACTTATGATTTTAACTAATTTCATTTGACGCAGACATCAAAATAGAGCATAAATATCAATATAGAGTGTAAGACAGTGTACCATTGCTTTTAGAAAATATTCTTTTTTTCTTGGCTATGCAAATAAATTTAAACCAAAGCTAAGAAAAGAGTTTAACTAAATATATCTGAAACAGATCATGTGCAACAATTTCTTGATACAAAAAAAAAAAAAAAAAAAAAATGAGTACAAGGATTTAGCAACATTTAAAAGCCAAAATAACTTATTTTCTCCCAAAAAAGGAGTATGAAAGTGAAATACAAATTAAATGCGTCACATGCTCTATTCTATTGTATCGCTATATTGTCAGTCAGGTGCCGAAGTCCGCAGTTACGGAAAATTCGTCACTCACGGGTTTTAACGTTGAGTAATTGGTCAACACAATGCAACTTGTTAGAAACTGTTATTGACTAATCAGATCGCACTCAATAACAAAGTAGAATGACAATAGAAGTATTTTCGTGCTTCGGAGATCAGGAGAAATAACCATCGGTCCTGCTCGCTAAAATCTATGATAAACAGTCAGCTTCCATGACTTTTGGACATTTTTCACTGAAATCCATAACTTTTCATAACCAATTTCAATCATATTTGAAATCCATGACTTTCCAGGTGCGCGGACACCCTGTGTCAATCATTCGCAGCATCCGCTATTCAGTACAAATTATATGGAACAACATGTATTGAAAGGCTGGTACTCACAAAAATGTTCGTTATTTGAGAGTATCCGTTAAAGGAGGTTTCACTGTAGTTCATTTAAAATATTAATTTAAAAGGATAATGAACAAAATTTAACTGATAAGAACTCATGAACAGGTGTATTCTTAAGCAAAAATTTTGTTCACTACCTTTTGAAATAATTACTTTTTAATAAAATGATGAGCTGTCGAGTTCTGAGAAAACATGGTCTTTCTTGTGAAGTATCATTATGAGGCTTTTAAATGCTGAATCCATAAATTGCTATTTAAATAATAAAGTCATCAAGTAATAAAGTATTTTTACTAACTATTTGCTTTTGCTTTAATGCTTTTGCTGTTTAGCTTTGATTTTTTTCATAACAATTCATAATTTGGAAGAATAATGAAATAAGTTTGTGACTTAAAATATTTGTTCTGATATTTCAGGAAAGCTTTTCAGTGATTAATAGCAAGTCTTGGCTTAAAGGCATAGCAAAAGAAGACATTATTCTGGTATCCTGTAAACTTCGGGTAACTGATACATATCGAGTCGTGATTCCATTTTGTTACATTTTCTATCAAGCATGATAAAATATACATTGTTTAGTCATGTGTCTATTAATTTAGATCAGAAATTTATTATTTAACCATATAAATTAATTAAAAGAGCAAACAATTCATCCACTATAAATCTTTTTTCATATAATATTATTAATAAAAGAAGACATTATTCTGGTATCCTGTAAACTTCGGGTAACTGATACATATCGAGTCGTGATTCCATTTTGTTACATTTTCTATCAAGCATGATAAAATATACATTGTTTAGTCATGTGTCTATTAATTTAGATCAGAAATTTATTATTTAACCATATAAATTAATTAAAAGAGCAAACAATTCATCCACTATAAATCTTTTTTCATATAATATTATTATGGTACAACTAAACTTTGGATTTTTCAAAGTGCTCCAAAATCCAGTCATTTTGCTAAGCAGTTTTTGAAAATGTATGCATGAATGTTATCTTTTATCATATCTATAATAATTAGAAATTTAAAAAATGCAGTGAGTTAAGAAAAACCTTTTTGACATTGAATATAAAATACTAAGATATACTTAATTCAAATACTGTCGGCCCCGCTTAAACCAATACTGTCGGTTCCAAGAAATATTATTTGATTAGGCGGGGATCTTTAACATTACGTCTATGGCATCGGTTGCCAGATATTTTATTCGTATAAGCGGGGTATTTGTTTATCCGTTACCCGATTAAGCGGGGACGACTATTAAAATTGGATCCTATTCCCTGTGATAAAAAACATGAGTGGAAAGTTTGTGCTTTGAAGCATTCTTTAATTCAAGTAGAAATATCGGTTTGAAAGTGTTTTTAAAAGCTTTTTTTTTACCATATACTGGTTCGAAATTGCTTTTAAACTCTATCATACGAACTCGCATTATCTAAAGCAGATTAAAGATAAGTATAAGCCATAAACTAAGAATAAGATATAAGATTTATCTTATTAATCTATCATGTAAGCTGTGCTCTCTTTATGTGCAATAACTTACATTAAAAGGAAAGTGAAACCATTTCTTTTCCTTTTCTTAAAGTTTTTAAAATTACAAAACTTTTCAACATTTTTTTTAAAAACCTTTAAAATAAAATATTCTAGAAATTTTTTTGTTAAAACTGTTTTTTAATTCTAAAAACTATTTCTTTAAGCTTGGTTTGCACTAAAAGAAAGTATGAAATAAAATAGGTATATGATTTCCTAATTTCAACACAAAAATTTCATTTGTTCTTAATCTCTTTCTAAAGCAACAACAATAAAATTTAAATCAAAAATTTGAAAAAAGAAACAGGCAGTATCTAGCTTAAAAATGACTAGCTTTTACTATGCCATCTATCTTTTGTCTCCTTTCAGATTTTAATTTAAATTTTACAGGTGCTTTAGAATCGACCTTAGGATAAAGATATTAAGATAAACTGACATTGTTGAGTGTTCAGGGTTCCCAATAGTGCACGAGCCCGCGAGAATCTCGCCCTTTGAAATGAAATCTTTCACAAAAAATATTTTTAAGTTAAGACATTCTCACACCAAAAATTTTTATTCAAAGTGCGAGATGCTCACGAATTATGATGCCATAAAACCACAGAAAAAAAAACTTTCGATTCTCATACATATTTCTCCCTCTCGCTGCTTTTCTTCACAAAAAGTTTTACAGCCAAAAAACTTGAAGAAAAGGATGAGACATTTCTGACCCTGTGACCTATAACCTGTCTTGTCATTTGACTATTGATCACTAGTTCACTATGTTATTCTCCAATATATAAATGGTTACTAGCTAGTGGCTAAATTAATTAAGTAAAATTAGTTGCTTAAATGGTAAATGCTTGCTTAAATAAAGCAAAAGAGCTTTGTACATGTTTCACTTAGAAAAAATTCTCATCGTTAGCAATGGAAAAGTATTTACTAGTGAGTTCCAATGTTTCAAATAAAAATAAAACGGAGTTGTAAGAAAGAAAATGATAAATCAAATACGTCGCCAGAAAATAATTTTTAAAAAATGATAAATATCAACAAAAATGGCAAAATATTGGCAGTGTATGCTTAGCAACTTTTATGGACTAAAATTGTTTATAAATATTTTTCTCACTCATTTTTTAAAACTATCATCTCACTCTATTTTTAGAAAGTGGCAAGATTCGCTCATCCATTTTCCCCTCCTTTTTGGGAACCTTGCGTGTTGTAATCTAGAAATCATATACTCATTTTATTTCATACTTTTTAGTGCAAATCAAGCTTAAAAAAAGTCATTGGAATTTAAAAAAAATATTTTTTTTTATTTTTATGCCTATGTTTTGAATTTTAACTAATGAATTATTTTATAAAATATATATACTTCTTTTAATATTAATTATTATTCTCACACAATTAGGATGATAGCGTCAGGAGATTTCAAATTCAGTTTGAAAATGACAATGACAAAAGTGGTACTGAATGTCAAAGAGAATTCACAAAATTGGTTAAAGCACATTTCCATATAATTGATCGAGATCTCGAGTCTATGGAACAAGAATCAAAATTCAATGAAATTGTAGAAATTAATGGAGTAAGTCATTTTTATTTGAAGAAATATAAAGGCAAGTACGACTAATCTCTTTGTAATGTCTTTCTTTTTTGATAACATTTTATAGTGTTTCATTATTTAAAGGCCAGTGTTTCAAAATTAAAGCAGTTAAAACAAAACGTCTTATGATTAAAAAACAGGAGTATCAACAGGGTTCATATGCTTCTAGCATACTTTCACCATCTTCTATGCTTCTGCACATAAAAATTTTGAATAATATTGAGATCATAATCAAAATCTAACTTTTTATAGAAAATTTTTATCAAATAAAAATTAGTTGATGATGCTTTTTAAAAAGAGTTAAATTCAAGATTTACTTTAACATAATTGCTAAAATTCAAAGATCTGATAGGTGATTTTCGTACATTTTTTGGTGAGGGATCATCACTAGTCTCCCCTATATGGACTATATATATATATACTCATAATTATTTCTGTAATTCAATATTTAATTAATAAAATAGGGAAACAGTTATGTTGTTTTCCCTCTTCTGAGGTTTCCTGGTTGATAAATTGCTCTAGTCATTTTAGAGAATTTTGACAGTACAAATGCTATGCAATGAGTTACCGACCTTAAGCCAGGGCTAAAGTAGAACTGAAGCAAATACCCTCACAGCTCAATCATGACATCCTGAGACTGCGGTTTCGTCCTTATTTTGGACTCCTTAGTCAGGAATAGCTAATAATCCAACTGGATCTTGGCTACAATAAGAGGATATCTTAATCCAGCTTGGTTATTGGCTATTCCTGACTGAGGAGTCCAAAATAAGGATGAAGCCAAGGTCTCAGGATGCCATGATCGAGCTGTTAGTGTATTTGGGTCATTCCGACGAAAATGGTACAAATCATGTCCGAGATTTTAGAATTTTTCAAAATTAATTTTATTAACTACCACCCATTAAGTGTATTTTTTATTGGTTCTCCATTTCATTTTGTGCCATCAAGTATCAATTGATTAGGTATAATCCATTTAGAAATGACACAAAAAAAAACTTTGTCAGAAGGAGAAAATGACGTGTCCCAGCTTCAAGTTGCTAGAATTTTAAATGTGATTTAAAATCAAACTGAAATGTAACAACAAAATAAATTACACTGCACTGCACAAAAGATGCTGCTGACACCATTTGTGCAGATTATTACACAAATGAAAAAAAAATTCCCAAAAAAACACTATTATTTATCCATGTCCCTAGATTTTCTATGCTTCTAATTGTCCACTCTGTTATATGCCTTTTGGACGTAAAATAAACAATTGCATTCAATCTGATATATATTTTTTTAAAATATGGGTAGTATAACTGCCATGATTAGCTTGCTACATTGAATTATGTAGTGAACAACCAGGGTGAGCCTAATTCTTTTCTTATGATAGTTAATTTGAACTGTTGGATGTCCACTGTTAGAGCCAATTTCATGATGAAAAAAATAGATTTTTTCTTGAAATTTCAGACAGACTTACAGTTTTAGGCTATTTATTCCACTTTATGCTTGTTCTGTGATTCTAACTTTTCTTTGTGATTATACAGATATTTTTAAAGGCTTATTTGTTCGCTCTGTTATATGCCCACTCTGTTAACCAAAGTGATCAAAATATTTAAAATCCTGTCATAAATGAGTCATGTACTAGTTATTTACACTTTATTATACACAAATAAATGGAAACTCAATTAAAAAAATGATTAGTTGGTGGAAATTATTTAAATTGATAATCTTAAGTAAAGAGTTTCAGACATGATTTGTACCATTTTCGTCGGAATGACCCATTTGCATCAGTACAAATGTTAGGTAAGAGGGTTCGTGAAGAACATCAACAGTTCTCAAGATTGTACTAATTTTTAAAGCATGACCATGACTTTCAAAATATGTATAATGCATGTCTTAAAAAGGTTAGTTGGCAGGGAGACTTATTCTAGAAAGTACACTTTTTTCTGTTATTGTGTCACATGAAAATTTATCAAAACTAATTCCTGTCTACTTTTCCAGAAAATTCTAGACAAAGTTGAATATCGAAAAAGCTATTCAATTTCAATTGGTCATGAAAACCTCAAAGATGTAATTACACTTTGCTTAACAGATAATACTTTTCCCTCATATGTAACAGAAATATTTGGCATTCTGAAGGATATGAATAAAGTAAATGAATAAGATTTTTTTTTAACTTGATGTATTTATGATATTACTATAAAAAATAAATCTTTGTTACAACTACTGTACATATGATACTCCATCTAGTGTGTCTAAGTTTATTAAAAACTAAAACAGTAAGCTTTTTAAAATTAGTATATTTGTTAATCTGTAGCACTGAGAAAAATTAATCGAAATCATTTAGAAAAAAAAACAACAACATTGTTTTTGAGATGCAAAATATTGCAGCTATACTGTCAGCTAAGATGGTTTTAAACTTTTAACGAGAAACAAAGATTCAATAGAGAAAGAAATGCGTTACTTGGCTACTTTTGATACCACAGATTAGTAGCATCTATTATAATTCTAAAAGAATGAAGCAGATATCATGAATTAACTAATGTCTCATCTTACCATGAAAAAATTAAGAAACTTCGATTTAAAATAATTACAATGATTAAGACTTTAAAGAAGTCACTCTATGATTGTAAAACTCAAGTAACTCTAGCTAAAAGCAAACTATTATTCAATGACTAGCATGTTTTGTTAAGCTCATCCTAACATCAATCAGCTAACTGGCATCGTCATATCACAGAGCAAAGTGAGAACTCAACCTATCTCAATAATATATATACTAACTACCTATGAGGATGCACTATGTAACAGATATTTCTCCCTGCCTAACCAATAGCAGGAGGCTGTGTCGTCATGTATCTGCTTTTATGGTTTGTTTACGAATCATTCCTAGCTAGTATTCTGTTGAGCGAGTGTCGTAGTTTATTAGCAAAATGTTTAAAACATAGCAAAAGCTTACTTTAAGTAAGTGTAGAGATAGTTGTATGAGAATATATTTGTAACAACTTATATGCTATGGAAACCTCGATGAAAAATTGTGAATGCAGTGTAAAACCCGTTTTTATGGCAGCCACTTACGCCAAATTTCTCGCTGACAGCATCCGCAATCAATGAGCGAAAAGTCCAACCACGTGAATGACATCATTAAACTTTTGAACCCTTGACCTTTAAAATGATTTTTTTTTACAAGGACTCATAATAATGCAAAATTTTTTGCTGATGATGTTCATGTACGTTTTCTATCAGATAAAAATAAAATAGAAAAATCAAATACTTCCCTTCTTTCATCACAATTCCTGGTAATAATCCAAATCAGAAGGATGGATTTTCTGTATTTTGACTTGAAAAAAAGATTAAGAAAAGGAGATGAATTTATAAATTTTCCAGTATTAGAATGTCAATTAGAAATAGTTGAATCCACAGTAAGGAACAATTATATCCGAGTAAGGAATTTGACCAGAAAAGCAGCACTGAAATGGCATTGGGGTGCATTCCAGTATCAATTCATTCCCGATGCAATCTAAATACATAAATGACTACTTTTGTATGTATGTCCAGGGTAATCTTCAAAACTATGTGACCGATTTTAACCATTTTTCACTGTAGAAAGCTACATTAACAGGAATCAGGATAGGCTATAATTTATTTCTAAAAAACTTAGTTTAAATAAGTTATTATGGAAAACAGTAAATTTCATATAGTTTCCCCATTAAATGATTAAATTTTCAGTCCATTGTTGCAAAAATTTGTTGCCTCGCAACAACAATATTAATAGTAATCATGATGAAAATTTTGAACCGAGGCTTCTCTGGAGTATGAAATTTATTGCTTTCTTAGGATTTTTGTCTTCATCTATGCCAATAATCGATACCGGGTAAACAAAAATATAATTGATTTTGGCAACAGTTAGAAAATAGAAAGTGATTTTTTGGAAAATCCACACGGATAAAAGAAATAACGCATTTGAGTTTGATTTCATGTTCTCCTTTATACCCAGTTAATCTTCCGCATGGTCACAAAAAAATACCATTGAGAAATATGGTTCTATTGGGCTTAGTTGAAACTCACATATTTATTTTCTTGGATTTGGCATGTTGCATTTAAACCCGTGCGACGCCGGGCACATCAGCTAGTCATACTATAATTTTGGCTTTATCATGTTCTGTGAGTAACTTTGAAAAAGAAACTTAAGCATACAAAAGAATTGCAGTTTATTTGCAGAAACAAAATAAAACTATTTACAAATTCATTAATTTAGATCCATATTTACAATTTTCTGAGAATTACGGTAAGTACTACTTTGTAATTCTCGGCGAATTTCTGGAGTAACATGAGTGTGTGGATGAATAGTGAGCAATTCCAAAAGCTCAAGCTGTTGTTCTTGTGAGATATCATTTTTATAAAGTTGTGCAAAAGTCAACAAACATTGATGCCATAGTAAAGGTAATTGTCTATCATCATTCTTAAACCTAAAATAATAAATAAAAGGAACTTTAGTAAAACTTTAAGAAATAAACTACGACAAGTTTACAAAAATCTTACACATATAATATACTGTCTGCTCTGCTAAAATAAATACCGCCAGTTCCAAGAAATATTATACGATTAAGTAAGGAAATTTACTTTGCCTTTCCAAATTGACAATATTTGTCTTAAAATGTAATGATAAAAAACGAATAACTATAAAGAAAGTAATGTTATGGGTAAAAAGTCTTATAATCAAGTATATATGTAATAGTACATATAAAAACTAACAAGAAAATCGAACAAGATATTTTTTCACCAATTTGGTTTTGAAATTTCATAAAAACAAGTACAAAGTGAGTTACCGGAGGAAATGAGCCACAACAGCATCCACAACTCTAAAAGGCAGTGCATATTTCTTTTCTAATAATATCCTCATGAAAATGCTGTTAGCGCCATTATAATCCATGTCTGCTATTCTAAGTAAAGCAGCACTTGAGTGGAGAATGGGGATTGAGCACTTTGCAAGTACACTACCAAAGATAGTAGCTTCCCTCAGTGTACAAGTACCTGACTGAAAAAATACAATAGTTTATGAAAGAAATTTCCTTCAATAATTAAAACAAAATCTATAAATGTATTTAAAATCTTAAAAGGCAATATAAATTACCTATATTTAACACAACTAAAAACTTCATTGTTTTCAGTTGGAGTTTACCTTTTGAGGTACATTTAAAATAAAAAGTTTTTTTCTCTATTGGTAAATCCAAAGATATTATAAAACGTAATTGGAAAGTATTATACACATACAAGTATCTTAAGTTTAAAATGTCAAATATTTAATGTTGGACTGAGTCGAACCTAAGACAGCAAAAGGTCAACATTTATCACTGAAGTGAAGTTTATAAAAATGGATATTCACAATTCAAATATTTTTAAGGTAAATCAAATGAGAATTGAACATAGTTTTTTATTTAACATTGTACATAGTCTTTAGACCTATTTGGTGAATTTGAGAAAAGTTGATGAAGAAATGTGATTCAATGTATAAACATTATTTTCTGTTCCAAATTTTATTTCATAACTGAGTATGTATGGAAACTGCTATAAAAAGTGGTTGTTAACCACTTTTTGGTGGTTTTAAACACCAAAATTTTTTAATCACAAAAAAATTCAGTTTACCAATACAAATTGAAATAAATTCCTAGTCTAAAAAGAAAAATATATGTTTACAGTCACACCACCTCGTTAATTCAAACATGCTTAGAAAAATTACTGAAAACAAATTACTACATTCCCAATCCCCTGTTTGATTATTTAAATAACTTGGAGTTTGTTAAAAGCATGTTGTTTTAACACAAGAAAGAAAAATATTACTGCACCTTTGGAATAGACCCAAATAATTCTTTAATTTTAGATAATAAAATTACACCCACATGCATTCATGATTAGAAATAAATTTGTTTTTAAATATAAATAAAAAAAAATCAACTTACTTCACAGAGTGGCAAAATAATTCCTTTGAAAAATGCAGCAGGTTTAAAGAGTGCTTTTTTCAGAGCCTAAAAATAGTAATACAAAATCTAAACTTTATTTTCATGAATTTAACGAAATGTATTAAGCATGGACACATTATGCATTCAATTTTTAGATAAAACCAGCACACTTAGATAGTATTATATTTTATTAACTTTCATATTTAGGAAGACAAAATAAATGAAAAATGTGGAGTAGTTATTTGTATGCACTAGGTAAGCAATATTTAGATAAGTATAGTGTGGGAACCCGCTTTTAGTAAAACTAAAGCCCAATCACGAAACCAATATTAGTACCCTATGACAAAGCAACTTTGAGCAACCCACAATTCCCTACTGAATTTTTATATTACGAGCAAGGAATTAGCATCACCTCTAAAATTCGTTACTAGTAAAAAACTGAAGTTGCAATCATTTCGCGTACGTCGAATCACGTTCAGCGTGTTGACTGTATGTAGTAACAGCTTTTAACATTAAGTAGAAGAATAAAGGAAAAACAAAAAAACTGAATTCTAATGATTCTGGTTGTAGAGCAGTGGTTCTCCACTTGGGGCCGACCCCCCCCCCCCTCCCCCACCATGGGGCAATATGGTTCCTCAAGGGGGCAAAGAGTATTTAATGCAAAATAAAATTATAATAGGCCAGCAAATAATGAAATTTTAATCATATACGAAACTAGTTATTAAGAGTTTTGGACAAGAAATCACAAGTTAAAAATAAAATAAAGTTCAGGTACTTCCTCCTTACACCTCAGTTGAACCTTAAAATATTATTTCATCATTCACTACCGAGTTCATGAATTTTTTAAATTTCCTTTTCAAATTTTAAAGAGTCAGTGCTTTTTTAATTCCTTCAAATACAAATCAAACAATAAAATAAGTTTATAAAAATGTGCTTCCATTCTTGGAAAGTACATTCATCATTTTGGTTAAATATCCCTTCAAATACCAATCTGTTCATTGTAGAAAAGAAAGAAAGCAAAAAAAGGTAGGTTTTTTCTTCTAGAAGTGATCTGAAGAAATTACTTTAGTATAGAAATGTTACTTTAACTTTAAATAAATTATGTTTTCAATTTCAATAATATCAATGTTCACTAGCACCACATGGGTTTTTTCAAGGAAGTAGGGGTAGGCGGGTATAAATGTCAGTCACTCTCTAGAGAGAGAGGCAATCAGTACAAATACGTTGGTTACCACTGTTGTAGAGTACAATAGTTTCATAAAATTGCAGAAAAAATTACAACAATTAATATAGAAAACAAATATATACAAGCTATTGATAAAATTTAAGTGATTTTTAAATATTTAAATATAGAACTGAATAAAAACATAGCGAATAGGAGTTAAAAGAGACAATTTTTTTTCCTCTAGATATGTTAATGCCGACAAAAATTTCCAATGTCTGTATTTTTTCTTAAAAGTTGTTGAATATTTTGTTGTTTGAAAATAACAAAACTCAATTACCTCATATAAATGAAAATTCAGTGTTTTAGCTTCAGCTATATCATCTCTCAATCTTGGCAAGAGAACTAAATTGTAAAACCTGAAAAGAATGCAAAATTAGTTTTTTTATATAAAATTTATTCATTATTACAAAAAAAATTTTAGTAAACATTTACTTCTGTGTTGAAACTAAATGCAAGGATAAGATTCTTTAACTACAAAACACCAGGAGTAGTGAAGGGAGGAGTTTTGTCATGCTTCGAAGACGGAAAATGTTCGAGTTAGAACACATTCATTATAACTAATATTATTTGTAAAAATTCATTAAATTAATTAGTACTAAAATTAACTATTCTCATTAATTACTACTAAAACATTTGGTGTTGAAATTAAATGCAAGGATAAGATTATTCAACTACAAAACATCAGGAGTAGTGAAGGGAATGGGTGCAAGTTTTGTCATGTTCCGAAAACGGAAAATTTTATAGTTTGAGCCCTAATCCCCCCCCCCCCAATGTGTGGTCAAGAAAATTAATCTAACAAATAAACTGGATTTAACTGTCAAAACTGTGAGGGGGGGGGCTTAATTTTATTTTTGAAGGTAAGATCATGTTTAGGTGTAATATCTGAGCAAAAATGGGGAGAAGATATTTTTAGAAATTTTAGTTCCAAAATCCTAATTTAAGACGATCTTTGGTGATATTAGGATGCGGTTTGGCTATCCTTGATGACGTTGGGGTGTAGATACTTTTTCCAAGCAGTTTTTGAAAATTGAAGTTCCAAAATCGGAATTCTAGACAATCTCCAATAATGTTAGGATGTCTTGAGTTTTCTCCCCGGCAGTTTTTTGAAATTAAAGTCCTAAATAAGAAATTGTAGGCCATTTTTAATGACGTTAATGGAAGGAAATGGATGGGGTCTGAAGAACTCACAAGGACGAAGGAATTGCGACCCTGCGATGCAGAAGAGGGAACAGAAGGATCCCCAATGCAAATATGGTTTTGGAACAGAATAATGATTAAAATGAACTTTTAAAATTCCAACTTCACATATCGTTTATTATTCAATTTTTATGGAAGTAAAAATTGAAGGAATGACATCATCTTTTTTTCCATCTCGGCGACTTCGTCCAGACAGAAACCTATCTTAAGACGGAAGGTCTTGAGCCCACTGTGGAGGGTAGATGGAATCTCCCTAAAAATTTGGTTTTATTGTTGTGCTTGTAAACTTTTTACAAATGTAACACAAGCATTCCTCCACGTTTTGATTTTATTTATTTATTCTTGTATACTCGAAATATCCCATTCCCCCCCTCCCCAGGATAGTAAAACATATTACGCAGTAAGTTACCTACCCTAAACCAGGGCTAAGGCAGAACTAGATGCAATACACCACCAACTCGATTATGCAGCCAGAGATTGTAATTCTCTCTTCATTAGAACTCATTAGTCTGGATTAGGCAGTAACCGATTTGGAGGCAAATATAATCTTTTTCAAGCAAAAATTACATTTTGCTTTTTAAATGTTTTTATAAAACTTTTGCTGGCTTAATAATAGTCATTATGCTTGGCATAATAATAGTCATTAATTTTTAGGCTGAAATTTGAACGCGTATTTTAATGATTTTCATCTTAAAATGATTTTTTTCTTGGGGGCGGTGGAGGAGTTAAGTTTTACAATACAGTCACAAATATCATCAAAGCAGAGAAAATCTAAAGGAAAAACTCTTACTCATAGTTCAAAATTTTGGCCTCTTACCTATTTACTGACTCACTAAGTCAACTCCTAATTACTCTAAAGAAGTTAGGATTTTTTCCACTTTTAAAGAGAAATTTGGTAAGATTTCATATGGGGCATGCAGTTCAATAGTAATTTATTGGGAAATATTCAAAGAAGGTTAGTTATTAGGTTAGTTTATAGGTTTTTGGTATCAGATAATACTTCCAAGAATAAAATATAATATGTACAAGTTTCAGCAAAAGAGATTTAGATTAGACATGATCCAGTTTTTTAAATTTATTAAATAGAGGATGTTGATGGGCTAAAATTATGCACAGATGAGATATTGAACTAAGCATAGTTATTTTTAGCTTTTCAAACCCCAAGCTACTGTTAAAATTAGGAAAAATTACTTCAATAGAGTAGTAAGCTTTTGTAATTACAAACAGTAACTGTTATATGCAGTGGAATGAATAGCCTCAAAAGGGCCCTTGATTCTCCTTGGCTATTGATGAGTTGACTACGACCAACTTAGCGAGGCATAGAGCCTGTTGCTGATTGTCACTTCTGTCCTTGCATTTATATTTGAGTAATTCACAATGATTATGCATTCCTACAGAACTATTAATTGTAATGATTATTTATACTGATTGAATATTGAATTACTAAACAAGTGTATAATTTAGCTTAGATGATGTTTTTGTTTGCATCACAAGATGCAAAGGGATTGAAATTTCAAACACAGAAAGCAATTTTCCCCAAAGAATGTGTTCAACATTTGCATGTTTAAAAAAAAAACAAGATTTTTAGTTGTAAAAGTTAGAAAGTATGAAAGTTCAACTTAAATAGTTGGCATAATCTGCAAATTTTTATGAACATTCATCAGAGTAAGACTTACTACTAGAATATTTCTTAATTCAAAGCCAAGAAATTTCTACAAAGCATGTTTAATTTGTAAGAATTTGTTAAGTGGCTTTCATATTAAGTTGTTTTGTGCCTTTATTTAAAAGCCAAAGTTAAACTAGGGTTTTAAGGAGTTCAAAGACACACCTGGAATTGAATACAAAGTTTCTACTCATATTTAAAAGTCTTGACTGTCTATTAATTTATGGTTTAAAAATCAGCAAGTAAAAACAAAATCCAAGAGGCATGATGACTTTGAATGAGAGTTGATTCCCTTAATCCATCACAGTTGTTGCCAATTGTTATGGTTCAAGTTAAGGGCTCACGGGAGGGATTTGAAATTGTTAGCCCCAGTGAATTAGAAACGTTTTAAGTCTCAGCTAAAAAAAATATTTTCATATTTTAATCACCTTTTTTATAGAATTTCAAGGGAGTAAAGTATGTATTTTTTTAATGTAAAATACAAGCAATTAAATATTTCAAGATGCAGCATTCACTTAAAACTTTCTTAAAGAGGTGTTTTTTCTCTTGCAGAATTTTTGACAATTTTTAAATGTAATTTTGAGGATCAAGAAGATATTTTTTTTTCTTTCCGTGGAAATGTTGGATAATATTCTGTTCATTAATACCTTCGCTAAAGGAATGTTTCACGGAATTTACAATTTTATCGCATTCGGAACAGTAGCCAATACTTAGCACAAGATCTGTAATGGGAAGTGCTACAAGACATTGCGACATTGCAAATGTCTGTAAAAAATAATTTAAGTTTTCACAACTTCCATCAGACAGCTTCATAAATTTAGAATTTGAATTAAAAAAAAAAGTTAGTGATTTTAAAATGAGAATTTTTTTTTTCTAATTTTCCAGTACTGTTAAAATGATAAGCTTAAAGGCAAAGAGCAGAATATGAGTTTTATTTTCATTTCTGAAGCAGGATAAAATGAATTATAGGTTTAAAGTAGTTTAATGAAACATAAATAAGGTTTAAAATAGTAATTCAGTTTTACCTCTGAGCCATTTTTTCTTTCAGATTGGAAGAAAATATTCGAGTCGCTTGATACACAGCAGCGGAAGTCCATTTTTCAGGTTCTGTAAGCTGAAGAATTTGTTCCCAATTTGTAAATTTAGGTACTACTTTAAACGCTTTAGGTAGTTTTCCACTTCTGTACCGGGATAATACTTGGGCAACTCCTCTGTACAAAGGTGCAATTTTTTCTAAATCTTCCGCTCTGAGACTTCCAGCATCTGAGAACAAATAAAATCAAAACTGATAAATTTTATTTTTTTACAACAAACTAAATGATTTATTTTAACTAGTGGCGAATACCAGTACGTCATACATGACAAAGCCTCTCAGAAGGAGGCCATTCCTGTAAAACAAGTGAAAGAAAATGCTTTAATAATTTTATATTAAGTCCTCTGTGTGTCACCTCTATATCTTTTTGATCAAAAGTGATTTACACGCTACTTAACACATTCGCTGCCACCAAAATTTATATATCCATCCTCAGAAGCCAAATTTTAAAAAAGTATTTTAATGATTAAAAACGTTCCTAATATTTTTATAGCAAAGCCAGAATCTGTTTTCCAGTCAACCTGTCGGATTACCGGTAATTGTTGATCTTCTGTGTCAGAATCCGACATTTCCAAGTTATCCACAGCGACATCACTATCTCCTTCCGATTCGCTCATAGAATCCCAACCATAATCTTCATCGTCTACACTGTCATAATCAGAAAGATCACTCTTTTCTAGTAATTCTAATATTTCGGCATCAGTCAGTTTTCTACTTACTTTCCTTTTCTTAGGCTGTGAAGGTCCTGCAAGACTTGTACTGTTCGCCATTTTTAAAAATGCACTAAAAAAAACTTAAGCACAAAATTTAACAAGAAGTTCTACCAAGAACTAAACGAGCCTACTTTCCCGTACATCGACATCGGCATTGTAACATCTGATCAATATTCTCTTGAATATCTGAAACTGAAAATTATGTCAAACATACCTTTATAGCACTTAAAGCTGATTTCTAAAAGTAAAATATACCCCTCTCATCAGATGAAATGGACACGTAAAAATTAAATAAACGAGTAAATAAAGTTTTGTCGCACCTTTTAAAGAATGTAACTGTTACAGTTCTTCTGTAGAAAAATTCCACAATCGTTTTCAAAAGAAAAAAAATTAATAAATAAAATAAAAGAACATCAAAACATATTTTATCAAAGAAAGAAAAAAAAACCATGTTCGTTAATAAAATGTCTCGAATTTTATTTTTAATCCGTTGCCAGTTGTTAAATACAAATAGAGAAAATGCTCTCGTGAAAGAAAAATTTTTGTAAACAAAAAAAAAAATTGTCTGCCAAAAAAAAAAAAAAAATCATAATAAATTAAACAAAAAATAAATAAATAAATAAACAAAAAATCGTCTGCCCAGTCAGTTATTTTTTTCTGCGCCTGCATTTCCGCCATGTTTGCGGAGTGGGAGTCAGAATCAGAGTCCTCACAGAAGATTTTTCAGAAAAGTACTTTACATACATTTTTTATCAAAACCATTTTCTTACAAAGTTAGTTTGAAGGAAATCTGCCTTTAAGTTCAGAATCAACATTCAATTTAAATTTCCCAGTAGGAGCTCATGTTAAAAAATTTTCTGAACGGTTCATCATTGAACGAAAAATGGTTCTTGAAAAGTGAAATATTGGAATGAGTCTTTCTGAGATCTTTCGAACAAAAAAAAGTTTATTCAATTCGGACGGTTCACTTAAAAGTTATTAGGTGGGGAAAGGTTGCTTGAACGGTTTAATGTTGGAAAAAAAAAGTGCAAATTTAAAATTTAAATATGGTAATAAAGTATCCTTGCCGAGATCTTTCGAACAAAAAAAGTTTGTTTAAATCGGACTGTTCACTCAAAAGTTATTAGGGGTGAGAGCTTATTTGAACGGTTCAATGTGGAACAAAAAATTGTTTAAATAGAAAATTTAAAAATGGGAATGAAGTATTCTTGATAAGATCTTTCGAACAAAAAAAAGTTGTTTTAATCGGACAGTTCACTCAAAAGTTATTAGGTGGGGAAAGGTTGCTTCAACGGTCCAATGTTGAACGAAAAATTGTTCAAATCGGAAATTTAAAAACGGGAATGAAGTATTCTTGATAAGATCTTTCGAACAAAAAAAGTTTATTCAATTCGAATGGTTCACTTAAAAGTTATTAGGTGGGGAAAGGTTGCTTGAACGGTTAAATGTTGAACCAAAAATGTTCAAATTTAAAATTTAAATACGGGAATGAAGTATTCTTGATAAGATCTTTCGAACAAAAAAAAGTTTATTTAATTCGGATTGTTCACTCAAAAGTTAGCATCCCGGGACAGGTTGTTTGAACGGCTCAAAGTTGAATCAAAAATTGTTCAAATCGAAAAATAAAATATGGGAATGAACTGTACTCGCCGAGATCTTTCGAACAAAAAAAAGTTTATTCCATTCAGACGGTTCACTCAAAAGTTATTAGGTGGGGAAAGGTTGCTTGAACGGTTCAATGTTGAACCAAAAATGTTCAAATTGAAAATTTAAATGCGGTAATAAAGTACCCTTGCTGAGATGCTTCAAACAAAAGAGTTTGTTTAAATTGGACTGTTCACTCAAAAGTTATTAGGGGTGACAGCTTGTTTGAACGGTTCAATGTTGAACGAAAAATTGTTCAAATTGAAAAGGTAGATACGGGAATGAAGTATCTTTGAAAAGATCTTTCAAACAAAAAAAAGTTTGTTCAAATCGGACTGTTAACTAAAAAGTATCGCGAGACAGGTTGTTTGAACGGCTCAAAGTTGAACCAAAAATTGTTCAAATCGAAAAATCAAATATGGGAATGAGCTGTATTCGCCGAGATCTTTCCAACAAAAAAAAGTTTGTCAAAATCGGAATGTTCATTCAAAAGTTATTAGGGGGGGACAGACAGATAGACCGAACGACCGACACACAAATTCTCCATCTCAATACCCTACTTTCACATTTTTAATTTTTCGATATTTATTTCTTTTTCTTTTTGACTTTGTTTTGGACTTGGCAACATTTTTTGAACTTGGCAATATTTTTTGAACTTGGCGATATTTTTTGGACTTGGCGATATTTTTTAGATGCATTAAGCCACTTTTCATACTTTTTTCGTCTCTTTTATTTTTTACGGGAAAGTAGGCTAAAAACCACGCACTGAAAATATAAAAATAATGCTTCACTAACGTGCCACAAAAACCTCATCGTTCAACCTCCAAATCCGAACTAAAACTAAAGCAGTTTACTTATCATACTCGATTGTCGCCCCCAGAGCGTCACCGGCATTTGAGCGCGTCAGTGGCAGCGAATGTGTTAATAAAGAATAATCCCCGTCATTGCCAGATTTCAAAACTAGCAAACCTGTGATGAAGATCAACAATAAAAAAAAATGATACAAGTCATTTTCAAAATTTGATACCTTACTGGTAATATTCGTGGTTTTTCAAAAGTATTTCTTGTTACTATAAAATGATAATTTTTCTTTGTAATTACCGTTTTAAACATCAATTAAGATTTACTGATGTCCAGTACAGTCCTTATTTAGTTTATATTAGGCATATTTTGATTTTAAATGTTCAAAGTAACTTTTCAAATGCATATGGGGCAAAGTGGATGGAACAAAGTGAAATAAATCATTTTGTTTACTTAAGCTTTCATTTATCAAGTCACGTACATATTTCTTCATTTCTTCATTTTTTTTATTTATTCATTCATGCACTGTTTTGTTTTTAATTCTGTCTTTTACTTACTCTTTTTTCCCCATACATTAATTAATTAATTTATCTGTTCATTTATTTATTTGTTTAGGGGGAAAAAAGGCAAAAGTTAAAATTTTTCAAATAATGAAGTCTGAAATGTTCTCAAATAATTTAGGAAAAGTCTGAAATTAAAACAGAAGTTTGAAGAATCTCATAGCTGTAAATTATGTATTAACTATATAAAAAGAAAAAAATAATAGAATCGAGAATTTCCATGTTCAGATCACAGGTATATATATATTATATCTCTTGTAACAAAAATGCTTACGAAAAATAGCAGAAGAGAAATAGGAATAAAGCCAATGATGTCACTCTTTTTCAATATTGAATTGGGACCTGACTTCCCCTGTCCACGTTAAAAAGCTTCATATTTCAACTTACCTCCACCTCTCCTCACATGTCAGTTTTCTGAAGCATCTTCTTGTAAAATATGCATGATGTCAGAGTTCTAGTTATCCCATCCCCCTTACAAAGCATGCTATCCTTCGTGGACAAGCTTTAACATATGTAGCTTTACATAAATCAAAATTTTAAAATGAACTATTTTTTAAATATAAGTAAATTTTCAAAAGAAAAGTTTAACTCAACTAACAGAGAATTTTGTATTAAAGAATTTCAGATTTAAGAGCTTTTTTTTTTTTTTGTACGTATGAAGAACATTGTACTAACCTGAAAAAATTGTCTGAATTTCAGTCTGTTTTTCTGTCAATTTTTCTTTAATATAATCTGCAAGAGTAGCTCTTTGAACAGGATCTTTACACATAAAGCTCTGAAAAGCTTTTTCGTCTTCTTCATTTATTTTCTAAATAATTATTAAACAAAACACAGAGATCAAACAAACATAGCTAGATAAAAGAACAAATGAAAACATTGAAATCGATTAAAAAATTCAATGAACACTAAAAATGCAGGCTGGTTTTCAATAATTAGATCAAGAAAGTAGATATTCAAATAGGACACAAAATTTTCCCTTGATTACTCAAGCATACAAGTTGAAACTGAAGGAAAAAAAAAACCACAATGTGCTTTGTTCAATACATTCAATATTTTAAGTTAAGTTTCCAAAAATAACAATAAAATAACAGCAAAGTAGCAATAAACAAATATTTTGCCATAAATTTTAAAAAAAGGTTGGGTTTTGGACTTTTGGAACTAATGTTGGACAGGAAAGGTGGTTTTTAAGGCCCAAAACTATACGAAAGTGTCTTAAGCTGTCCGAAAGTATGCTAGACCTAAAGGGCTGAAGTCTAATCAATTAGCATTTGCTGCAATAGTAATAACATATGAATATTAATGAATTTTCATTAATGAATATTTGTTGCACATATTTTTCATAATGTGAATTTACAAAAATATTTTATGCAAAGGAAAAAAAATCTTAATTTCTATCATATAAAATCTTTTTTATTTCAGAGTTGGTAGTGCTATGAGAAGAAATTTACTACACCACCAAAAACAATAATCTACTTATATTAAAAACTGAGTATCTTTCTAACTATCTTTCTTTCTTTCTAACTAACTTTCTATCTATGTCACGCGTCTTTCTCCTGAACGCCAATGAACTAAAAGTCGAACCAGGTACCGATAGATAAGTAATTTTTCAGGCTTCATTAGTTTCAATCTTTATAATTATACGATTTTAATTAGCGAAGATATCAATTAATAAGTAGTCAAATTTAAAGCGATTAAGCCTAATAAACGATTAAATATGAAATCCATTGTTGCAAAACCTGGTTGCTATGAAACAGTAATGAGAATTTTGAATGAAGGCTTAACTAAATCAAACACGAAACTCATAAGCGGGCCACTTACGTAGTATTTTTATCGCTAGCTACTTGTAATATTTTGAAACATTTATTTGTTGAAAAGCCATCTACTTATATTAAAAACTGAGTACCTATGTCTGCTTCTTTCCCCTGAGAGAGCAGAACTTGCTGTAACTTTCCTCACCATCTTGAAGGCGCGAAGTGCTCGTGTAACATCTCAATATTTCGAATGATTTTTTCATGCAGGAAAAAAGAAAAGGCGCGAAGGCGCCTTTTAGAGAGCCGCCTTGGCGGGGAGTAGTTTCTTGAAATTTTCCTCAGTACTTTCAAGGCACGAAGTGCCCGTGCAACGCCGGGCCACATGCGTAGATGTTATGCTATTTGATCTAATGAACATCAAATAACATAACATCAGAATGAGGTAAAAGTTAGAGAGGAGGGACGTCATGCATCAACATGCCGCAGGAAGCTAATCTACCTGCCCTGGCAGCTAGTTTAAATATAATTTATAACGAAAATTTAAAAGAAATGCTCTTTATTGTGTAATATTTAGGAAGAAAAAAAAGCTTTCTTTTTTATTGTTCTTCCGTTACAAGATTTCCATGATGGTCTAATAAAAATTGTTTTGAAATCATTGATTGGAATATAATAAATTGATGATGACTTATGTTTCAAAACTAGTGCTATTTCTATTTTTAATGTATACATTCAGTAACAATAATAAAAACATAGTAGCTTAAATCTTTTTAGGAAAAAATTTAGTTTTAGATCATGAAATATCACTACAGGCATTTTATCACTATAGTCCAAAGAATAAAAACTACACCAAGACTAAAATACATATATTTTTTCTTTAGGTGAAAAACTGTCACTTATTGCATTTAAATCAATTATTGCACTACATTTTTAAGATATGCATAGGAAAATATAGTAACTATCACAAAAAAAAAAAAAAAAATTTAAATTCATGCATACTGATTGACTTTTTTTTCTCAAGTGAAAAATTGGATATAATAACTAGAAAACAATCAGCTGTATAAATAAGTTTTATACATTTTAAAATATATTTATGTACTTGTATGTCCATATTTAATAAATTTTAAATGTAAAATATTACTCCAATAAGATTTTATTGTTTTTGATAAAACTGGTTTCACAAAATATAGTTCAACTAAAAATATAGTTTTGGACAGAATAGTAAAATAAAGTTTTACCAGAGCATCCAAAACCTTGCCAACCCTATCCAAAGTGTATTTGATGTACAACTATATCCTTATTTATAAGTCTTATCTAGTAGTTATTTCAAGCTTTAAAATTTTTGAACTTACAAAGTCTTCCAAGGGTTCACTCTTTGTAATACTAGCATTATTATCATCATCATCATCATCATCAGAATCCGCAGCATGGGATAACTCGTTAAGAGAGATAGATGGATACGTTTTCCGTTCTTTACTGAAAAAAGAATAATAATCATTATTAACATAAATGCATTCACATGGAAATAGTCAGTATAATCTAGTACAGATGATGATGTTTTCAAATGTTTTAAAAAAGCAGATTTTCAAATACAAGGAACTTAAATCCCATTTTCACACATTAATAGATCATTGATTTATTCTCCAGCTTCATATGTAGTAGCTCTTCTCCAGAAGGGTTTGCGAGCATCTTGTTAAAATTGTTGTTGCCATTTTGCAAAAGTAGTCTTAAAAAATGAATTTAGCAATGGACTCTAAGTTCTTATCAATTTGACGGACGGCTTTGTTTAATAAGTAAACATTATCCACTAAATCTCAGCATTATTGATTTTGAAAGTAGTCGATGAGCAAATAAGCATTTTGTCCACTTAAGTCAGTGGTGGCCAACCCGCGGCACGCATGCCACAATGTGGCACGGCAGACCAGTAACAGTGGCACGCGAAGACTTTTTGAAAAAAATCCAAAATTGAGGAAAAAATGTCGATCTCAAAATATTGATAAAAACTAAAACCCTTAAACTGATAAATGTCATGATATTGTGACAATTAAGTGTCAGGAGGCTGGCTTAAAAATTATCTGAACTACAATATTGCAAAGTACTTAGCGTTAGCTTCGGACATCCAACGGAAGCTGTGACGCCACAGACAATAGTTTGTAAAGCATATTTGTGCTTGACACAAATGAAACTTTCGATGCTGCAGAATAAATTCTTGATCTGCAATAGTTTCAGCTACGGGTGATGAAATTAAATTAAAAAAAAAAAAAAAACTCTGCAACTAAAATTAAGAAACTACACTGCTCAAAACAATTAGGGAAGCAAGCAAAAAAGTGAAGAAAACTGTGCAAGACAACCACAGATTGGTGTACAATGGATAGTACGCGTGTATCAATGCAGAATACAGAAAAAAAGACCTAAAAATATTGGAATTAATCTTTAATTCTTTGAAAATGTGGACAAAACATAAAGAGGTGGTTTTAGGCAACATTTTGGTTACATGTAAAAGATGAAAAAAAGGTACTGTTTAGACATGTTACATGTGTTTTAATAAGGCGTGTGGCAGAGGCGTATTTGGACGTAAGGCCGCCCTGGGCTTTTGAAACTTGCCGCCCCCCTTGAGGTGTTGAATTTTAGAGATGTAAAAAAACCTTTTTTATTTACTTGATATAAACTGTATTTTCAAGGTAAACCGTGCAAAGCCCGGCCACACAGATAGTTAAACATAAAATTGGTCGGTTGTTAACAACCAGCCAATGGGTAAAAATTCGTCTTTTGCGAATCTCAACTTTTACTACTACAAATCTGCTCTTACATTATTATAAATCAACATTTTTAGTACTTAATTACATTAAGAACTTTCTTTCGAAATTTAAAAGTTTTTGAAATGAATAATCTTCACATATTTGTTTCAAAAATAGTTTTAAAAACTTTTTTTTCATAAAATTTGCTTTTTTCTCTTGTACAGGCTGATCTCGACTGGTGTACAAAATTTTATTGAAATGGATCATGGCTTCATTTAAATATTTTAGAAAAAATAAAACAAAATCAATAAATAAAAAAACGATAAAATAATTTTAAAAATGTGTAATGAATACAGTCGAACTCGTTTATAACGAGCTCGGATGTAACGAGGGAAACGAGATTGTTGGATCAATGTTAAACTCTATGGAACAGAATTCGTTTTTAAAGAGCAAGACCCGGTTTTAACGAACAATTTTTACTGTCTCGCAGTCTTTTTTTCTCATCTTTCTAGTCTTATTCCTGTCTTATCTTCTTTTCTTTTTTTCCCCTGCGGTTCAATGCTTTTGTATGAAAAATTCCACCAGCATTCCAGTGTTATTAAATAAAGAACAGTATTTAATTCAATTAATTGATGTAATTCTCGCGGCCGATCCGCCCTACTGTCTAAAAAAAAGTCTTCACTTTACATGGAAAAAGTGCCGCCCCTCCAATCGTGCCGCCCTGGGCTATAGCCCATTAAGCCCATACGTAAATACGCCACTGGCGTGTGGTCTCCTTGAACAGCTAAAACTACTGCACACCTGTTTGGCGTGGATGCAATAAGCTTATGAGTCTGAATTTGAGAAGTACTCTTCCACTCCTCAAGAAGTGCAATCTCCAAGTCTCAGACAGTAACAGGTGACCTTTGTCACTCAGCAATGCATTGTCCGAGCATGTCCAAAACATGATTGGTTAGCTTCAGGTCAGTAGAGCACGCTGGCCATTCCATACGCTGTATTTTTTCAGCTTCAAGCATGTTCATCACCAGATGAGCTTTCTGCGGTCGAGCAATATCGTTTTGAAAAACAAAGGAATATCCAATAGCTCCAGCGTGAGGGATGACATAAGGTCTCAGTATCTCGTCTGCATACCTTTGGCCCGTCAAAGTGCCATTCCCAATGATATGCAGGTCAGTATGTCCGCCTATGCTGATTCCACCCCATACCACCCAACCAGCTCGTCTGTTTTGTGACCTTTCACGAACGAACGCGGGATTATTTCGAGTGCCCCTGTCCCTCCATACCAGAACACGTCCGGTGTCACTCTCCAGACTGAATTGCAACCCCTCTGTAAACAGCACTTGGCTCCAACCATGTTGCTCCCAATTTCGATGTTCAGCAGTCCGTCTTCTTCGGGCCACACAGTGGCGTGAGGTCAACAAAAGGCAGACCATTGGCCTACGTGCATAGAGCCTTCCCTCATGAAGCCCTTTACATATTGTTTGACTGGACACCCTTCGTCCTATTGCCAAGAGCAACTGCCTTTGCAGATGCTTAGCATTCTCTATTCTGTTTCGACGGGCTATTAACCGTATATACCGGTCATCAGTTGCTGTAGTGGCGCGTGGCTGACCTTGCCCTAATCGACGTCTAACATTTCCTGTTTCTTGGAATCGATTACACAGCCTTGCAACACTTCTGACGACTCCAACATCATCCGCGGCACTACGTTGTGTTTGCCCGGATTCCAGCCTGCCTATAACACGCCATGGCATGGATTCCGGTAAGTCACGTTGTTGAGACATTCTCAAGTAACCTTGTCTTAATAAAAAATTAAAAAAAAAAAACTACTGCGCAATCGAATTTCACAGTTGCGGCAATAAAACGGACGCTTCTGCAACATCCCGATTTCAGCACTTATCTCCTTTTTCCTGTTTTTGGCCTCATTAACTTTAATTTGTTCATAAAATTCTCTTCTTCCGTTTCCTGGTAAGCTATAAATTAAGAACAATTCATTTTATGTTACTTATTGGTATACATCTTTGCATAATTTTGTTAAAACCATGTGCTCCCCTAATTGTTTTGAGCAGTGTAGATTGGACAAAATTTGCCATGGTTGCACAAACGAAGACCCTTAAATTGTTTTTGTTACATTACTTGAAAATAATTTGGGAAAAAAACTTCAACAGTGTCATCGAATTATCTATCACAATTTCCTTGCCAAGAAATGAGACTTTTTCTCTGTTGGTGACCCTGCAAAGTTAACTGTATTAACAAACTACGAATTAGATCTCTGAATGTTTTGTGCACTTTTCCCAGGAGAAAGAGGAGAGTATGGCAAGTTACTCCTTCATTAAAATGTACAATAGCAACCCAAAGGAAAAAAAGTCATAAGATTTTAGACTTTTAGGGAGTGTTTTCAAAATATCTCGAAGGAAAGCAATGAGGACTTGCCACTTAGAAATGGAGAATAGCAAACTAATTTAGCAATGCCATCTCTTAATATCCTGCGTTTAAGTAATTTAAATTTAAGATTGTACAGAAAAAAAAGATTTCCTAAACCAGTAGAGGCCATTTACATTCTTTTATGAGGAAACTTCAGTTTCTTTCTCTCTACTTTGGAGAAAAAAGAATGAAACATTAAAAGTTAATACTGAAAGTATCAACCGAAATTTAATAATTTTCCAATGGTATATTGAGAAAATTTTACACCGATTTTAAGTATTCATTCAGTGTTAGGTTTGATGATTTTCAGGATCATAAAAAAATGCTGATATTTTGAAATTCTTTGTTTATTTCTCTGCAAGACACTACTTGTTACCCTTTTGAAATCCAAATCGGAATTACTGACCTTTTGCATTGGTAATCAAATATAAGAGCTTACTTCAACAGAAAGGTCGCCCACAATGAATAGAAATTTGGAAATTCGTAACAAATAAATTTTTTTTCACATTTACACACTTTAGCCGTCTGATGCTGTTGTAGATTTCGCTAAAAATACGTTTCTAAGCAAATATTTTTTGTTATGAATGCAGAAAAATCCAAATACCGTTGAATATTAATTGATTGCACTTAAAGCAGTTAAAGTTATTAGAGTTCTCAAGAACTAAACCTAAAATTAAAGACTTAGTAGAAAAGGTGCAGTCTCATAAACCATAATAAGTACAGACTGTTTATTTTTTAGAATAGAATGTTCGATGTTATTTGTTTCTATTTTAAGCATATGCCAACTGACAGAATCTATAAAATGTATACTAACGATAACTCTTAAGTTCGGACTTGTTTTATTCGTATTATCATTTAGATTTAAATTACTCAGATTTTCGAGAAAAAATGTTTCATTTGAGTAAGAATTACATAATCAGACAGCATAAAATCTATTTTTAACTTTAAAAAAAAAATCAATTTGTTAGAAAAATACAATGTGGCACGCTGAGTTTTTTCTCTCCAGATAGTGGCACTCTCCCTAAAAAGGTTGGCCACCCCTGACTTAAGTGAACATTTTGAAAATGAGCCAAGAGATTACACATTATGATTATTCCTTCAAACAAACGATATCCTCTTATTTGGATGACAGGAATCAAGAATGCCATAAAATGAACAATATCAGAAAATAATTTTAAATCAAGATTACGTCACATGTATCGTTTATCAGATCCCCCTTATCTGTGCTTTTGTGAGCCTTCATGGTATGTAAAAGACTACAAATTTTCTTCATTTTGTCTTAATATAATAAAAAATATAAAACCATATATTGAAAACATTTATGTGAAGCAACACGTTAAGAATTTGTGTTTAAAAGTATTTTTAACAGCTTATATTAACATTTATAGTAACAAATCAGTCTGCAGTAGTTACTAACATTGAAACTCCAACTTCCTCTTCTAAATCTTCCTGTTGTTTTCTAGCTTGCTTCAAAATTTTCTTAGTTAATTTGTCATCAACAAACTGAAATGAAGAATATAAATTTTAAGTATGTTATTTTATTGTCATACTTTATTTTATTTATGAGTACTGATTACATATTATTCTATTAAAAAAATAATACAAATAAAATAAAATTAAAATAATGTTCTCCAAAATTATAAATTTCCTTTTTCCATCTTGCAGTCAAAACTTTCACTCTTGTTACTTCAATTAATTTTTGTATAGGCAAGAGAAAAAAGAGCACATCAGGGAAAAAATGTGGTAATTAGCACTTGGAGGACAGCTACTGAACAAACGAGTAGACCACAGCATGCAGCCATTTGCCGCATATTGCTTTCACCAATTTACTTAGCGGCATACAGCTTCTGATGTGAGCATCTCTGTACAAGCTGTTTGTTTGATTATTGCTAAGTGAATATGAAATATCTTGAAGAACTATGTTTGAAAATTTGCAATTAATTTGTCAAAACTTTCTGAAGCATTTTAGTAACTTAGCCAAGCAGACAGGGCAAAATTTATGAGTTATTCATGGTATCGAATGGTTGCAGTTGTGAACATGGCAAGGGCAATAAAAATCCCAACTCTGGATAAAACTTTGTCAAGAGCAGGTGATAACTATGTTGAGAGAGTTCATGGTTATTCATGGAAATCATTGTTAACTGCTTTGCTGAAGAAATAGGCATCACAGAATCATGACATAAAACTTTCAGTGACAAACCACCTGAGATGTGTTATGGTTATGTTAGTGCACAGTTAGCACAGCATTTACCAACTAATAATGAGGAACAGACCTGTGTTAAAATCAGGGTTTGAAAAAGCCCAGCCCACCTGAATTTTTAATCAAATACCTGGATTTTTGATAAAAAGCCAAGATTTTTTAAAGAATTTCATGATTTTTTCAAGAAAACTATTTGAATTATGTGAATGACTTTCTGTAAAAAGTGCTCCTTGTAATCCTAAAAAACATTACGCAGTACTACATGTTTTGCAATTTGTTCCTGCAACCTATGATGTAGAAGATAACCATGAGCAGCATTAGCCATAAACATGAATAATAAAAGTATTTAAAAATTCATTGACCTGAAAAGATGAAAATAAAAAGACAATATAAAAACTGCATGCAATACACTGCTAGCTCAGGTCATGTCATGCAGACTGCAGTCTTGTCCTTATTATGGACTCATCTGTCTGGAATAGAAAGTAACTGAGCTAAAAGCAGATTCATACCTGCCAACATGTCTACTTAGGAAATCTTACAATTTTTCCTACGAAATCGTACTGAGAAAATAACCTATTTCTTAATGAAAATCAGACATTAAATAAGTTATTGTAACTGTATCACAATCACTTTCACTAGTTTTCTTTCATTTTAATTGATATTTTAACTTTTCTTTTTTTTTTTTCAATTGAATAAATTCATTTCAGTTGCAATTTTTAGTGACGTATGTGTTAAATATAAGCATGCTGGTAAGAAAAAAAGAACACGAAAAAAAAAATGAAATAAAATAAAGTAGTTTTCGGTAGTCATGTTAAAATAACTTCTAACCATCAAAAATATTAAAGCACTGACCAGATGTTAAAGGATTGAAATGTCAAGCAAAAGAAGCGATTTTACGAGAATCGCGGGTAGAATGTAAACATGTAAAATGGGGAGGAAAAAATTTATAAATTATAAAAATTAATAATTAAATGTGATAACCTAAGATAGCATATGTTAATGCAACCTAAAAATTTCGCAAATGTTAAAATATTTGCACGATGCAAAAGGATTGCAGTCTCAACCACGCGGACCAGTTTTCCGCGAAGTACGCGTTCAGTGCTGAAATATGGCGAAGTTTAGGCTTTGCCTCGCGGATTAATACATGTAAAGATGTATTCTAAAGAAGTTTAGTCCTTGAAATTTAGTTATATGTGAAAAAAAAACATTGGAATTGATGAAAAATCTGTGAAAAACGTACGATTTTACTCCTTTACCGTACGATCGCACAAAAGGGCAAAAAAACGTACATTGTACGGCCGAAACGTACAAGTTAGCAGGTATGCAGATTTCATCTTCTAGAACCTAAGAGCGCCAAAAAACTGGTAGCTAATATAAAATTACCAAAGCAAGCCAGCAGCAATGGTACAGTCAGGGGCGGACTGGCTCTAAAATTTTTGTGTGGAAAAAAAATTCTTGCCGGCCCCCTACCAAGAATGCATTGTTCCCAGTCCGAAAATTTTCTAACGAGTTTCCTCAAAAAAAAAAAAAAAGGGGGGGGGGGGAGATTCCTTCTCAGTTCGAAAAACCAAGATTATTTTTTTACAGAAACCCTTCATTAAATTAATTTTGCTAACATCTATAATGTACACATGATACGTCAAGGACCTAATACTCTCAAAAATGTTCGAGTCTAAATTCCTGTACGCAATAAAAAAAAAAAAAAAAAAGAGAGAAAAAAGTTATGTGGGTTTTTTGAAAATCCGCACTTAAAAATGTAATTTGTTTATGTAAGCGAATAAAAAACCTATTTAAATCAAGAATAAGATATATGCCTATGATCTGTAAAACCACTTAAAAAAATTCAATTGTTCTTATCAAAATCCTTGCTTGAAATTGTATTGAACTTATGCAAACTAATGAAAATTTTCACTTAAACCAAACGCATATGTTTAAAATGTGAATACATTATGCATCACGAATTAGAAGTTTTCGGAAGTATTGGATGTGTGTGAGCTTGAATTGCTCTGCAAAGAAAAAAAATGTTTTGAGGAGCAGTCATTATTTCATAACATTTTAAAAATGCACAGAAATACTCCAAACAAAAAAAGTCGCAATTTCTCTCGGTGAAACCCACGATGGCTAAATACAAGTGTACAAGACGGTCGCTTATGACGTACAACCAAAGAAACCGGAAAAAAATGACTATTTTGACTTCATTGTATGAGTATCATTTGCTTGCTTGAAAATCATATGACAAAAAATATTTTTCAAAGAAATTATAATCTGAATTAAGCGCTTTAATGACACAAATTGAACACAATTAATGAATACAAAATCCTATTTTAAAAAAGTTACTCGAAGATAAACTAAAAATGATAAAAATTACAGCATTACTCTACAAGGACCTGTCCAGATTTTTCATACAAGACCTTTTAATTTCATAAAACTGAAAAATCTAAAGGACTTTATGAATTTGAAATAGTGCTCAATCATATAATTGGCCATTTTTTCCGGAATTTGGAAATATGTTATTTTTCTCAAATTTACACATTGTATTTATCACGTTGAAATTTAAAAATCATAAAAAAAGTTTAAGATGAAAAGGTTTAAAAAAAATGTAAGTTTCGATACTAGTTGCAAATACCGAGGAATGCAACTTGTAATTTAAAAACAAATCTGGAAATACTGCATTTCAGGCTCGGAAATTTTAGATTTGCTTTTAAAATTGTAAAATAAAAATATAACAAACTAGATCAGCTATTTTCCACTAAAATAAACAAAAGAACATCAAAGCATTATGTGTATTTCTAGTAGATAGGAAAATATTATTAACTTTCCAACTACTCATGGAGATAAGAGCTGTCTAAAGCGATACGTTAACAATTTAAAGCTTTTAATTAAATGTTGAAAACGGTTAGTTTTGGAGAATTTTGTAAAGATTACCCCCGGCAGCAAATGAAAAATACTGTGGACAAAGAGTTTATTTATAATAAAATACTTGTCAGGGAAAAGAAGTGGTGCTTTTAATAACATTACTTCACAAATGCTATTTTGATTATAAAATATTTTTTCAAAGGTCCGTAAAAGAACTATAATTTCTTCTAACCAAATCTTAGCTTAATTTTAATGAAAAGTAATTTATAAAAAATGAAAAATAAATTTTATTAATGCATCAATCATTCAAAAATTTCAATTCAATTTTTCAAAATTATTATAAAATAACACTTCAAAAGCTTTTGAATTTTGAGTTTAAATTCTATGAAATTTGTTTTTCACGTACAGCATTTAAGTAACACATCAAATCAAACTGCATATAATTCCCTTTTAAACTGTTAAACAGCTCTGTTGCCATAAACGTAGCGACGGGGGGGGGGGGGTACAGGGGCTTACCTTTATACTTTTTGTACCTTTCGGAATTTAAACTTAGATAAACAAAAATATATTCAATTTATAATAATCATTATTTCAACTTCGTATTATTTAACGTGATTAAAACAACAAAAGTTTGTAACAAACACATCATTTAAAATATTAAACTTACTTCGAAAAGATTTTTGTCGCTGTTGATGCAAAACAGATGTAATTCCATTAAACAGTCAAGTACGATGAATAACGAAGGACTCGCTCTGTTTCTTTAAGAGAAAATCGAACGGATTGCTAAAATAGCCTAATTGGTTGAAAAAGCCGTGGGACTATCCATTGCTTAAAAAGTGGAGGGAAGCACAACAAGCACGAAAGAAGAAAAGAAAAAAAAATAAAACTATTTAGCTGGAGTTTCTCAATGTTACTTAAGAATCCCAATACGTCTTTTTCTTCGAATGGCGCCTTTTTTTCATTTCAAGCTTTTTCCCAGACAGCCTCAGACAGCCATAAAAAAAGGCCCCACCCCCAATATAACGCTTCTCCCTAGAAATCCCCGAAGCATCAATTCCGAACAGAGATAG
>JAXGGA010010276.1:0-47660 GCA_038373865.1 Uloborus plumipes
TGGATCGGCAGAAAAAATTTCTTTCTATACATTTACAGTAAGAAAATGACTATACTGGCGTGCTAAGTGCAAAAGTAGTATCTGTAGTCGAGCTCAAACTAAGATATTAATTTGCGTTTCCGTGTTATTGATTCAGATGATACTTTTCCAGATTTTTTAAAAATATTTCGCGTTCTCAAATGATCATAAAACTTTGTGTCTAGGTAAAATACATCACAAAGAGCTACTTGATGACGGTAACTCAATTATGTTAAAAAAGTGCAGAGACGATTTTTGTGCTTAGCACGGCAGAATAGGAAATGCTGTAGGGGAAGACCGCCTATATTGGACCACTGCTTAAATTGGACCTCGGGCTTAAAATCTAGTACAGAAATCTGTGATACACTTTAACAGTAGAAATATTAAGTTTTAGGAATAAAATCAATTTGTATGAAGTTTCAACAGTCTTCGAACTGTTTAGCGTGAGTTACGTCTTGATTTGTGTTGAAAACGTGCGAAATCTTATTTTGCGGACTTGTTTCTAGAAAGATATCTCAAAAACTTGTGAATTGCGGTAAAATGCTGTTACAGTGTTAAAATCTGTGTTTAATAAGGATTGCATCGATGTATTTACATGAGCGATTGTGATAGTTTTTGACAGAGCAATGAGCTGAAGAATAAAAAATGGCGTGTTTTCCTTTATTGGACCGAAAACATTTTCCTATATTGGACCGGTGGTCCAATTTAAGAATATGAGTTTAAACAAGACTTTTTATTAATCGTAACATAAAATAAGTGACTCGTCTTATTTAATAGCGTAGTTAAAATTATTTTAAGCATACTTTAACACCTATTCACGATATTCATTTAAACTTTTTTATCAAGCACATTTTTGTCAAGCAGAAGCTGCAACTTCTTAAAATGAATGTTTTTTTTTTTTTTCTCTTCATCCATTTGACTGCAGTTTCAGGTTGTTAAACATAGGGTTTACCTTAAATAAAATTTATGCTGGTTTACCGAGAAAAAATATGAAATTCTTTGATATTTTCGAAACGATTTTAAAAGGAAACAATTTATATGCTACCAAAATGTTCAATGTAGATGAAGCCGGTGTTTTCACTGTCTAAAAGCCCCAAAATATATTGACGTATAGAGGTAAACATCAGGTTGGGGCAGTAATGAGAGGTGAACGTGGTAGAAACACACTGGTTATTTGCTCCATGAGTGCAACAGAATTACACGCTCCCCATGCTTATTTTCAAAAGATTACGTACCATGTATGAATTTATTGTGAAAGCTTCCCTGGTAAACAATATGCTTGTTCAAAAAAAGGTTGTATCACAAACGATAATTCACACAATTGATTCAACATTTCACAAAAACTGTTAACCCAAGCAATGTGAAAAGAATGCCCTTCTATTAATGGATAGGCATAGCACTTACATAAAGAACATTGATGCAATAAACTTGGCTAACGAGTTAGATATAATAATGCTTTCTTTTTAAGCACATCATGCACGTAGATGTGGGTTTTATTCCCTTTGTCTACATATACAGTTATCGAGCATGTGATACATGGAGGCGAGAACATCTTCTGCTGCAGCAGAGTTAGAAACAAGTAGCCCACATAAAACAACTCAAAGTGAACAGGTTACATGTTCGGTGTAAGTTGTACACTATGTACAAGAACTAGCTACGACTTAAATTAGTACAAGTTCTGCAGAATCAGCGGATAGTTCTCATCAAAACATGATTGTCAACTCTAACTATGATTTTGTAAAAAGCCGGCTTACATATCACCTTTGCCTAAAAAAATAGAAGGAACAAAAAGGAAGGCTATCTCAGCAATCATTCTAAAGCCTTATAAAAGAGGCATAGAACAGAAAAAGTCACACAAGAAGAAGCAAGAAACTGCACAAAACAATTGTTATTGCAATATTTGTCATAGAGATGAAGTGCAAAACATGATTAAGTGTATGAAATGCCTTCGGCGAGTTTATCAACACTGCCTAAGTGAGGCTGAAGCAAAAGAAATTCTATTGCAAATCCTGAAAAAAAGCTGTATAGTTCAAATATAAATTATTCTATGATTTCCTGGTAGGGTCCAATTTAGGAAGCGCATGGTTCAATTTAGGCGCATATATTCCTAAATTGGACTTTTGCAACTTTTTATAAGATAATTTTTTAAAAAATAATTTTTATATTTTCAGAAAATATAAGCTCCTAGAGTGGTTCCTGATTAAATTTAACTTACGATGCCCTATTTTGCATTGCTGTTTTGCTTTACATTGAGCGACACAGGCCTCCTGTTCTTAGGGGGTCCAATATAGGCGGTCTTCCCCTATTTGTCGACTGGTAGGGGTGTTCATTCACTGGGTTTGGCCACTTTTTTTCGTTTTAACCCCCCATAAAACCTGATGCAGAACCATAAAAGCTTTCCCGATTTTTAAAAAATAATCACGTTTATCATTTAATGTGCTTTTATAGTCATATGGCAAATTTTTAACGACACTTTGAATTTTTGTAGTCGAAAATTCGCTTAAATGTTCATTCACTGGTTGGTCTCCATGTGTTCGTATTTTCTACATGGTGATTCCCTCCACATGGGCTATTCATGTATCCATTCCCTGCCATTGTCTTTCGCTGAAAAATACGGAAACAATTTAAATAATTAAAAAACAATGGGGAGTAATAGCTTTTGGGGATATCAACAGAACAAATTCAGCAAAGATAATAGAAAATGGTAGCATATGACAAATATAACGCTGCTAGAGGTCTAAAATTATAAATTCTATTATATGGTCTTACTTTATTATATGGTTCCTTCCTTTTGATAGTCTCTCTTTTGTGGTGTCTTCTGAAATTATAATTCTCGCTTACTATATGATGGTGGCCTCATTCCATAATACGGTTTTATTCTAATGCATATTCTTTCTTTTTTAGTAGCACTTCTCCATTTTCTGACTTTGTGTCTCTCTGAAATTGCAGTTAAATAATAAAGAGAAAATGGAGAAAATGGTGAAGAAAATCACATTTAGGGATCTTGCCATGAAACGAAAGGATGTTTTCCTGGAAAGATATGTAATAGAAAATGGTAGAATATGGCAAATTTGGCAGTTCCAGAAGGCTGAAATTATAAATTTCCTCTATTATATGGTCACTTTCTACCATACGTTCTTATTCTATTTAACAGTTTCTTCTTTTTGCAGTCTCTTTCTTTAAGCTCCCCACCTGAAATTATAATTATTCTCCAGAACATGATCTCATTTTATCACCTGAATTTCATAAAAATTTCAATGGAGAATTAAGAAATGAAAATTAAAAATGTCCTATTTATTTTACAACTAGCTCAATTCAAGTTAGTTTTTCCTGTTAATAAGAAGACAATACTTCTAATTCAGAAACTAAATAAAACTGAAATCGTACACCACATGATCTTCAAACGAATGAGGGGGAGAGAGAAAAAAAAAGGGGAAAAAATGTTTTATAGAAATTACGAGGGCAGAGAGTGAAATATTTTTTGTCCTCCTGTATTTTTTTTTTTTTTTTGCAAAAAATGAGATTGAGCTGGTTTTGATACTACACGTTTCATCTTTTAAGATGCATTCAATGAAATTAAAAGATTACTTTTCTTAGTTACCACATTTATTTTAAGGAAAGTCGCGTTTTGGCAACAGCTTCAAAAAGGAAGACAGTCCCCAAGAAGTGCAAAGTAAAGTCAACATTCCATTTCTAAATGCACACAGTGGCATCCTTTTTCTTTTAGGAGAGGAAAAGAAGAAAAGAGATGCCAAAGAAAATAAAAAGTCGGGAGCAAAATTCATTGTTGATGATGATGGATGGTCCTTCGGACTGGCATTTGTACTTAGGTCCTCATCCTCTCTCGATCTGTTAGGTTGCTGCGATGAAATGTCGCCAAAATATTCGCCAAAAATACTCTACGTTTTATATAAAATATTGATGATGTAGTAATATTTTAGTTTTCGTCTGCGAATGAAGCTAAAGTAAAGAACTTAAAATCAATCGAAATTGCAAACTGCATTAGAATTATCAACTAAAGCCATGTTTACCTTTCGCCTTATGCTTCATGCTCCTGAATTAATTTATACCAGACCGTTTTGCTGTTTGGTAATTGAAAAAATATTTCGACAATATTTTTCCAATTCCCCCCCCCCAACGCATCAAAAAGGAAATTTGTTGTAAATTTGACGTGTGTGCATGTTTACCTCTCCTAAATAGAAGAAGCAATTTCGATTTTTTTCTTTATTCGTCTAATAAGCGATCTGATCGAGAAGTTTGCCGCTCCAGCGCAATACCTCTTAGGTACACAAATGCATGTACTCATATTTCTTTTAGGCAGTTTTTGTACATGTGGTTCTGAATAAAGTCAACGCAAAAATACAAAGGTCAAACGTGCAGTAATTGTGGTTGACTTATTTCCCTTATTATCCATATTGAAAAAACATACGGTAAAACAAACGAGAGCAAAATTAGTAAAATGCTACTTCAGGTATCTGGCATATATCTGCACATGCATGGGTACCTTAAAACGTATGGACAGCCGAAATATCAGTTTTGGCCATCCCCGAGTTAATTAATACGAGATTTCTCGTGAAATATGTATGCACACATGATGCATGAATCTCACATAACTCGAACGCCGTGTAGGTTGAACTTTTCCATGTAGGGTCTTTTAGGGTCTAGTTGTGCCCCAGTTTGATTGCGCTTCAATATTCTAAAAGGGGTCTCAATTATAGGGATCATGCATGTGTTTAAACGTATAGTCATAAATATATTTTATACACAGTGACGCACCCAGAATTGTTTCCTGGGGGGGGGGGGGCAAGTAGCTCTCCTTTGGAAAGTTTTCGAATTTGAAGTCCTGGAAAAAAAAAACTGCATTCATTTTTGGGAGAAGTAAGAAGGGGTTTGGGGGCTAGATCTCGGCAAATTTCCAAAAATTAAGTTCAAAAAACGCATTTCAAGCAGTTTGGTTTTCTTAAGGGGGTTCATCGTTATGCTTCAGAGAGGGGCTGAAGCACCTTAATTAACCCCGTGGGTGCGCTACTGTTTATACAAAAACTGATAAAACCTCAAAAATTACTTTCGAGTATCAAGGCAGCCAAACTGCGAACAGCTCGCCAAATCGCGCAAACCTCACCCGAAGCATTTATTTTTTGGACTCTCAGAAAAGCTTGGGGATGAGGATGACCGGAGATTTAATGCTTCCCCACCTTAGAGCCGTGACATGTCACAGCCTGTCATCCCCGTGTCCACTCACATAATGTCCACTCATTGCCAAATGAAGTTGTTCGCGACAAAGCGAGACAAAAAAAAAAAGTGAGGACATCGCTTCGGGAATTCAGGATTCGATTTTCGTTTCGGAGCTGCGATAAAGATCAACTTCAACTAGGCTTTTCTTTTCACTATGACCATGGAACATTTCAGTTCATTCTTTTTTTCATCAACAGCTTTTTTTTTATTTTTCTTAGAGCGTAAAGGAAATAATGTGTAAATCAAAACAGATTTTGGGAATTCAAAACAAAAACAAAAATTGAAAATAAATAAAATTTTCAAATTTTCATTGAAAAAGAAGAAAAAGATGAACAAAAAAGAAGAAGGAAAATAATTGTGGAATATTGATTATACAACCCTGCGAAATTAAACTTACTGAAAAATGCAAAATAAGTTTTTGCTAATATTTATATTATTTGGTGTGCTCATTTCGAAAAAGACCTCCTTTTTTCTCTATAACGTCAGAATTTTTGGTGAAATGGATTTTTAATTTTGCTGAAAGTCAAGCAATGCTCTAAAAAAATTTATCTGTCAGAAGTCTAGATAAGTCGAAGTCCAAAGAGACATACTAGAATTTTCGAGTTATGGAAAGTTCCCACAGCCATCATAGAAGTTTGGGACCCGATGAAGGCTTCGAAATAAAGGAATATTCAAGCTATCAAGCTTCGATCTATCGGGACCCCCTTTTACTGCTATATAGCAGCACCTACCAGAGAGGTGGTGCTGCTGTACAGCAGTATTTGGGGCAGTATTTGGGCACCTTTGGGACTGAAGCACGATCTTCAGTCCCAAACCAGATAAGAGTTTCTTTTTTTGGTCATACTACAGTTGGGCAAATCAAACCTGACAGTATTTTGAAAGATACATATATCTTAATCACAGTACCGTAAATTAGGGTTACTTGGACCCACAACAGGGCTACTTGAGCCCACAGTAAAATGATAAAATCTGGGTTTGGTACTAGCGTTAGAGACTGCAGAGGGCTTCTACCTAGTGGAGAAACGCGAAACTACGTGCAAGTCTTCAACTAGTAGGTACAAGTAACCCCCTAGGGTCTAAGTAACTCTGATTTACGGTATTGTGAAGCTGCCAGGTTAATTTTGCCTTAACTATACACTGATAAAACTAAAGTGTCAAAATTAAAAAGTTGAAGACAACTACACTGTTAAAACTACAGATTGCACAAAGCACCTTTAAGGGTGAAACGTTGTAGCACCATCGGTACCATATCAAAGGTGTCACTTGACTCCCTATGACACCCTTGAAGGTACCATTGGGCTCCATGTGACTATGGGTGCCTAATGGCACTGCATGGCTGTACCATTGCACCTCAAGGGTGCCATAGGAAGCCAAATGGCACCTTCAAGGATGTCATGGGGAGCAAAGGAACACCCTGCAGTGGGTGACGCTGGTGTTACAATTTTTCACTTTCAAAGGTGCCTTGTGATCTGTAGTTTTAACAGTGTAGTTGTCTTCAACTTTTTAATTTTGACACTTACACCCGCTTGCTTCCAAGCTCTCAAATATCCATCAAGAGTTGATGGATATTTGAGCAACAACTCATTGCATAGACAACTCAGGTGTTCAAGGATGACTTCCTTGCCTTAAAAATGCTCCAGGAAACCTTCATCAACAGACACCTGTTGAATCTGAAGAAAAGTTGGCAGCAAAAAACTGCGTTGACATCGAGGCCCAAAAAAATATACCCACGATTTTCTTCCTCACATTTTTCGCACGAGGAGCTCTACTAATGGTTGAGCCAAGGACGATGTTCATCAACCGCCTCACCAGACGCACTCAGGGCTGAGTGAGTGCTGTGCCCTGGAATGATAAATGAGCTGAGTGAAGTCATTAAGTCCAATGCTATAAATTTGTCCTGGACTTTCCGTCATTATCTCCTCCTCAGCTTCGGCGAAAACTTTTCATATTTTCTTTGTGCGTTTTCACTTCTCTTCAATTATTTTTATTCAAAAATAGTCGTAAAATGTGATGGGATGGGAACTGCAGTTTTAATGATATGAAATTAAAGTTATTAAGTTTCGTGCTTTGGTGACTTTTTTTTTACATATTTGTATTTTTAGTTTGAGCAAAGCGTGATTCTCATTTGTTGATTGACTTCGGGAGAGGCTCTTGTCTTTAATCATGATTTAGATTCCTTCGATCTTCGTGCTCTTTTCTTTCTGTTTGTCTCTTCTTTCTTTCTTTTTTTCAGTTTTCTTTCTACGATCATACTAGCACTCATTTTTGTATTCAATAACTGAGAATTGAACCACTTAGTTAATAAGCACTTGTCTAATCCTTTGTCAAGAATGCATTTAAAAATCAGGTGACCGAAAGTCGGATAAAATCCTACTTGTTACGAAATTTTTGATCCTGTATTCGCGGGGGGAGATGGTTTTACGGTCCTCTCATACGCAACCACAAATTATAGAAGCAAAAGTCGATTTCGGAATTATTACCTTTTCTTTTAACCAATTCAGGTAACGTCATACCTTTTTCGTGAAATTGGGTGAAAGTTTCATTGATAAATCTTCGAGGCATATTAATGTACCTTGCAGTTAGATTTTAGTTCAATTCAATTAATCTTGAATCATGAACCTCATATGGACATTTTAAGGATCCCAATTAGGTTTTCGAATGTCTTCCTCTTTCACTTAGGTAAATGGATGTGCCATTAGGGATGCACCGATAAGCCAATTGACCAATTACCGATTACCGATTACCGATCAATCGGCAGAGCCGATTAATGATCAGGATGATTATTTTTAATACTACAAATTTCACCATCATTGTTTTTTTACCTCTTTTTTTACATTGTTTTTTGCTTGTACAAGGAGCATACACACACACACCCGCATAGATTCCTTTTTAATTGAAAATTTGAGAATAGATTAAGATTTGATTTCAATAAGAAAACAATGCGAGTCTTGTGCTACAAAAATACTGATTTCAAAGAAATACAGCAAAATTAGTTGTGCCATTCTTTATTTTCTCCTGAAACGTAACCTATTCCGGATTATTTAATTTCTTTCTCAAGGAATACTGGTCGGACATGTGTCAATTTGTATAGACCGAAAGACAATATTTTTCTTCGTATATTTCAAAGTAAAACACGAATATTGGAGCTGTCCTCTTCTTGCACCCGAGGCCTTAAATTTTAATTTTTTCTCTCCAAAACTTATCTGATGGAATACTGGTCGGGCTTGTCTCTCTTAAAACAGAATGAAAAACAATATTTTACTTCATATATTTCAATGTAAAAGGTGGAACTGTTTTCTCTTGCACCGAAGTCTTCAATTTTAATTTTTTCTCCAGAACTTATCTGATGGAATATAGTCGGGCATGTCTCGCTTTATGCAAAATGAACAATATTTTGCTTCATATATATTTCATAGCACAAAAAAAGAGCTGTTTTCTTTGGCATCGAGGTTAAATTAGAGAGAGGTTAAATTAGCGGTAATTTTATAGATTTTTTTTTCAAAACTTATCTTGTAGAATACAGGTCGGATATGTCTTTTTGTGCAGAACAGTATGAAAGAATATTTTGGAAAACACAAAAAAGTGAAGCTGTCCTCTTCTTGCACTGAGGTCTTCAATTTTATTTCGCCAAAACTTTAGCCTCTGCAAAAATTTAGGTACTTCTCCAAAAGGTAATTGTAGTAATTACCGGTAATGGGTGCGACGGTGACGTCACGCTTCCGATAAGGGCGAATTGGGGCGAATCTAGACGCTCAGCTCGATACAATTACACAGTTTAAAAAATAAAAATCATGTTGAGTAATTAATGATGATTTAATATTAATGGACACGGACTTTCAAATATGTTAACACCAGCAAATCAAACATTCCATAGAAACAAATATATCATTCTTTTCTCCCACTACGACTTTCACTTTCCTCTAGGTTCTTTCATAATTACAACAAAACATATTTTTTACTTTTTTAATTCCTCTTTCGAGACGATCCGAGTTCCTTTTTTGCTTTTACTTTTTGTAATTACATTTTTTAGTCCGCCGTCTGATCAATAATCCTCCTAATGGACGGGTGTAGCCCTTTTTTTTTTCATATTTTTGTTGGTTCAGATCGTTTTTGCGCTTGCTTTCTAATTACATAACTTCTGAAAGAATTGGGGAGAAAGTCCTGATAGAGGTCAGTTTAAAAAAATCTATATGGAGGGAGAAGTTTTTCTTTTATTTTTCAATCTCTCCCATCCGTTCGCTCTCTTTTGTGTAGCGTGTCTTTCTTATTTCTTATACAATTATGCTTTTTTTCTATGTTATGATAAATAGATGTTACTGGCAGCTCACAAAGTGAACTGATTATTTTTTGCATTAAGATTTGAATTAAAGAATATTTTTTTACTTAGAAATTTTTTAAAAGATCAATTTAATTATGCAAAAATACTGGAGTTCGAGCTAATCTGTTTCTTGATTTTTCTAAATATAACTGTCACATCTGGCAAAAAAAAGAAAAGAAAAAAGAAAAGAAAAAAAAGCCGAACTGTGAGAGTATGGAAAAAACTGATTTTAAGCTTATTCATTCAGATTATTTTATAAGCAAGTAATATAAAAAAGCGGAACAGCCTTGTAAAAAATGAATGGTGTTTTTACAGTATAATACTAGCAGCCTAGGTTTTAATTTAAAACTGTAAAATGCACAGTAGTAAACTGAAAAACTAGCAATTTTACAATTTCTTACGGTAATGTTCGCAATTTTACAGTTAATTGCCGTAAATTTTAACCGTATCATACAGTAAAACAACAGTATAATACTGGCAGCAGTAATTCCAGTAAATTCCAGTAAAATTAGCAATTTTGCAGTTTAGTACTGTAAAATTAACAATTTTAGTCTAGTACTGTAAAATGAGCAATTTAACAGTTTATTACTGTAAAATTAGCAATTTTTAGTTTATTACTATAAAATTAGCTGTATTATACTGTAAAAACAACATTCATTTTTACAATGAGCTTAGTCGGAGTCAGTGTCGAACTGATTTTGACGTTAAGGTGTCAGAGGCATAAAAATTCATGGAGTCGTAGTCGTAGTCGGTCATGTCCCTTCGTTTCTACGGTCCTGATAAAATATCGAACTGCATTAAATCTTTGCTATACGTTTTTTAACTAAACTCAGCATTGGGTACATTAAATAATAATCCAATTTCCAAAATGTAAGTTACATTGTTCAGGCAGCGCAACTGATATTTTTTTATGCACAAACATTTGAACTAAATACATTTCTTTTTTTAGAAATTTTTTGAAAGATAAATTTAATTATGCTAGGAGACAAGCTCAAAAAACGAAAATAAATAAACTAAGTAAAATAAAATAAATAAAACGATGTCGTGAAAGCAGAAATTGCAATGTATTGTTGATATGACATTGATATCTGAAGATCATGGATAGAAATTGGTTGAGGTTGAAACAATAAAGTCAGCAGGACGTTTTTTGTTTTTTGAGAAGCGTACACAAAATATGAATTTTGATTTTTTAAAAAATTTCTTTAGCTTGTTATTTTTATGAACTGAAAAAAAAAAAAAAAAAAACAGCAAATTCTTTGAAAACAAAACAGACTGTCACATTAAAATAATAGTCAGTTTAAAAATACATCCTTCCTTAAAGAATTAAAATAAAATATGTCACGATATATTCACCACCCAATAAAAGAAACATTCCACACAACTCCTACAAACATGCAAATAATTTCTCCAAAATAGTCATGGGAGCCACAGAGAGCCAGCCGGAGCAAGGAGGAGGCTCCGCCAAATGATGGATGAATTAAGATCCCAGAAAACAAATTAGATTTGACGACAGCACTAATGACAGGGTTAAATAAATATGGCAGGTGATACGTCTTCCGCCCCGCTGCTTTTTAATCGTTGGAGGCTATTAGCATTCGTCAGCTCCCCTGACTGATATCCACATCTTAGAAACATGTGTATTAACGGGTGTAGTTACAAAGGATGACTGAAATGGTCATTTAGGCACGGCATCCGTTACGCTTTAGGAGGGCCAGTTTTCGCCTAGTCTCACTTTTGAAAGTGAATTAGTTACGGTGGACGCTTTTAAAAAGTAAAATTTGAGGAATATTTGACATATATTTCTTATATACACTAGTATTTAATTAGTTAAAAATTTCGTTTATAGCATGATTTAATCGTTGAAGGCTATTAGAGCTCATTAGCTCCCCTGACTGATATCCACGTCTTAGAAACATGTGTAGGGGAGACTGGGTACGGTTGTGACAATTTTCATTTGCTCCCCCATAGATCCCTTAGCAATGCCTGTGGGCTGGTTTAAAGTTGTTTTTATGTTAAAGTGTTTATTTGCCTGCTTATAAACACTAAAATTTTCTCCCTAAGTACAATAGTTAACTCACAGGACCAAATTAAACAAAAAAGGAAAACATGTCACAACCGACCCCGCCCCAGGGGCGGTTGTGACAGTGCTTGGGGTCGGTTGTGACAAGTTCAAAAATACAGCAAAACAGTCTAGATCACTTTTAATTTCAAGTAATATTAAACGTAATTCAACATAACCTTCATCTGGGAAAGTTTAACATTTAACAATGTGTCTCGTTCAGTTGAAGTAGCCTTATACCAAGTCTTACAAAAATATCAGGTTTTTGGAATTTCGTAACGTCTGTTTTGGCAACATTATGCACATCCTGTGGGTCATAACCGTGTCTGTTCATAACAATTCTCAAGTATCAAAGAGAGATTTCACATTTATTTGTTTTATTGAAGCTTGTTACTCTTGAAAGGCTAGTTGCATGAGCTACTCGAACAGACGTGAAACATTTCTATTCATAAATGAACGGGACCATTTGTCATATCTGCTTTCAGCGTATATGTAAGCTCAAAAGCACTTTATTATGAGCAATATAACCTATACACACGTTGTTTTCATTGTGACAGCGCCGGCCGGCTCCATCGCGTTTACGAATGAATGTTTCGTAGCAAAGACTTACGATTGACGTTGCATTTCCAAAGCTGTCCGAAAGAAAAAAAAAGTTTCACTTCTTTATAAGCTTTTTTATATTTCATTAGGTCACACTGCCCTATTTCTGTCTTCTCCAAGCGTATTATGGGCATCAAATATGGTAAAAACATGTTTTACTCGTGTCACAACCGTCCCCACGCAATTTGTCACAACCGACCCCAACCCACTACTTTTGAAAACAGCAATCGCCATGGCAATACAAAATATCCTACATAAAAAGTAATCACTACTATTTCACTATTAAGGTTCACTACTAATGGGGAGAAAACTTTCATTTCTCTATCTGTACCCATTCAACAGGAATTACTAAAAGACATCGAACAAAAAAACTTACTTTTGACTGTTAAAAAGTAACCAACCCCTCTGCTAGCGTTAATGTCGCTCGATGGCTACCGCAATGCTTTGACACACATTCAGACAAACATGCTGATACTCTCTCTCTTTGCTTCAACCAGGTATTAATTATGGTTTAGCTAATATGACGACTGTCACAACCGCCCCGCGTCACAACCGTCCCCAGTCTCCCCTATTAACGGGTGTAGTTACAAAGAATGACTGAAATGGTCATTTAGGCACGGCATCCGTTACGCTTTAGGAGGGCAAGTTTTCGCCCATTCTCACTTTTAAAAATGAACTAGTTATGGTGGTTAAGTTTTTAAAATGTAAAATATGATTAATTTTTAATATATATTTTTTACATACTAGTATTTAATTAGTTAAAATGTTCGTTTACAGTATGATTAAATCATTGGAGGCTATTAGCATTCGTCAGCTCCCCTGACTGATAACTGATATCCACATTTTAGAAACATGTGTATTAACGGGTGTAGTTACAAAGGATGACTGAAATGGTCATTTAGGCACGGCATCCGTTACGCTTTAGGAGGGCCAGTTTTCGCCTATTCTCACTTGAAAGTGACTTAGTTATGGTAGACGTTTTTAAAAAGAAAAATTTGATCAATATTTAATATGTATTTTTATATACACTGTAAAAATAGAATGTTGTTTTTACAGTATAATACAGCTAATTTTACAGTAATAAACTGTAAAAATGGCTAATTTTACAGTAATAGACTGTAAATTTGATAATTTTACAGTACTAAACTCTAAAATAGCAGTTTTACAGTGATAAGCTGGAAAATTGCTTATTTTACAGTTGATTACCGTGCATTTTAGTTTCAAACTGGAACCTCCGTTGCCAGTATTATAATGTTGTTTTTACAGTGTAATGCAGCTATTTTTATGGCAATAAACTGTTAAATTGCTAATTTTACAGTTTATTACTGTGCATTTTATTGGAATTTCTGTTTCCAGTATTACACTATAAAAACAAGTTTATTTTTTCCAGTGTGGAACATTTTTCGAACGAAGATTTTCCCTAGCATAAAAGGAACTCCCAGTATATATGGTGGAACTTTTACGAAAAGCATTAACCTACAATTTTTTTTATAAGAAACCTAAGAAGCAAAAGAAAAAAAAAGAAAATTGGTAAAAAATACTAAATCAACCATATTCAACTACTCCAAATTTTTTCGAAACATCTTAACCATAATTCATCTCATAACTATAATCAAACGCCGTTTTGAATAAGCAGTTCCACGCTTTGGCAACACTAATTGCCAGTTAAGCAAGGGAAAGAGGCCACAGAAAAAACAAAAAAACTTTGTCTTATATTCACGTTTGCTAAGATTCTTCTACTGTGGCCAATTTCAACACCGCCACCCTTGTCGAAAAGTAATTTATGAAGCGGATTTGATTGGGTTTTGAGAGGAACAATCGTCGAATCGGTCGATAGCTGCAAATTATCGAGTTTTTGGAACACCCGGAATCCGTACCAGCTGTAGTGATACGCAATTACGTATCTTCGAAACACGATTTATTGCTTTATTATTTTTCGCCAGTGGCAGCATGAGCTTTCATAAAGCTTACCGAATGCTGTAATTTTCCATTTAAATCAAAGCCTACCAGCACCCTCTCGAACAAAAAGGAAATTAATAAACAACCAAGACAATTGTAGAAATTCTGCAACAGATGGACCGGCATCACGAATTCTAATAAGAAGCAGTCCAGAATAATCGGTGGTATTTATTTTTTTTTCACGGTTTGGTTTTGGGTTTTTCTATTCTTCTTATTCAAGTGATTGAGTGATGATTTGAAAAAATGCACTTCAGAAACAAAAACATCCCCCAGGGCGAAGGAATTATTGAATTTTTATTTCCACATTTATACTTTTGAATGCTAATAATAATTAAGTACCTCAAATTACAGATGCTTCTGGCCATTTCGGAAGAGATGGTAAAAGAATAATGAAATTAGTGCGACGAGGCGATGATAAATGATGGTTTGCTGTTTCAATTATAAAGAAAATGCTGCTAATGCTTGTAAAATAATCGAGTTAGGCTTTTAATATTTTGGGAGTTGCTTCAACTCATGTACCACTATCATTATATTTAATTGGAAATAAAAGACTTTTGTACATTAAATTTGATTTTATGTGCTATCTTTCAATAATTAGCTGAATTTGCGCTAAAATTGAATAAACAAAGCTTTTATAACAATAAATTTACATACGTAGCTTAAAAAACGTGCAGGTTGTTGCAGTCATTAATTAATCTTATTCATTGATTAACATGAAGCAGCAATGTGATGGACGAAAAAATGAGCATTGCTGGTGGTGGACTTACCATGTTGCAATTGCTGCAATTAGCCGCCTGAAAAATATTTCATTTTCATAACATGTGTGAAAGTAAACATTATTAAACAACAAGAAAAGAATGTAACTACCGAAAAATGAAAGAATACCAATATTTTATTTTCAAAATTAATTTTAAAAAATAGTAAGTTCAAGCAAAATTTGCCGCCCTAGGCAGCTGCCTAGTCTGCCTATTGGGAAATTAGGCCCTGTCAATACATTTTACTTATTTAAATTACTGAGCTTGAAGTTAAGAGTTTCACAACTTCATTTTACCCATGGGACAAAGGCCCTGGTCATCAAAATTTAGGGGCACCAAATCAAAACAAAGTCTTAAGAAAACGGAGTAATTTCATATTGCACTATAGCAAGATGGAAATATCAATTAAAAAAATAACTAAATAAATTTTCACCTCTACCATTTTCGTCAGCAAATCCCAAAACTAAAACATATTATCACATTAGTTTATAATGTGAAGAGGAGGAGGGGGGAAGGGGGCCACCAATCAAGTTCGCGCTTAAGAGACATAGTCAGGCCCTGGGTGAGACACATTTACACTAACTACTACACTGCAAGAAATAACCTGTTGTTTTTACAGTATAATACTGGCAGTAGAGGTTCCAATTTAAAACTGTAAAAGCAGAGTAATAATTGTAAAAACCAGCAATTTTACATTTTTTTACTGTAAACTAGCAATTTTACAGTCTACTGCTGTAAAATTAACAATTTTACAGTTTATTATACTGTAAAATAATTGTAAAATTAGCTGTATTATATTGTAAAAACAACATCTATTTTGACAGTGTACTAATTTCTCTGGTGAAAACAAAATGACGAATTCTGAGCCTCCAAGAGGAATCGTTACAAAACATTCCAATTCCAAAGTTTTTTCTTCTATAATAGCTTAACTATGCTCTGTTTAAGAATAAGAAAACTATATTCGTTCCTAATGAATCAGTTTTAATAGTTAGAGATGTCGCAATTTTCTCAATGGTATAAATATGTAAATATGAATTGTATCTGTCTCACTCTTTTGGTGTAAATCTTTCATTCGTCTTCACTTTCCGCATTTATTTTTTTTAATTAATTATTAGAGTTTTCAGTGTTATACAGGGGCGCCCCGAGCTTAAATTTTTGGGAGGGGGAAAATTCTCAATTTGCCGAATGGAACTTCAAAATGTGCCGAATGAAAAAAATACGAGAATGTACACAAACCTTATTCCATTACTTTGTGAGAAAAGATGATTGTTATCACTTAAAAAAAAGAAAAAAAAAAAAAAAAAACAAACAAAAACTTTGATAACTAACAACGGGGTTATATGCTGAATCGTCAAAGCGATCGATTGGATTTCTTATAGATATATATACAGATTAAAACATATTGACTGCAAGACAGATTAAAAAATATTGCATATTAGTAGCCTATTTTTCAATGGCGAATCAACGAAATTATTACGGGATTTTTTTTGTCAACAATTTCTTCATATATTACATGCATAATTTATTGAAAATGATGAAAACTAATTTTATTAAATTCTAAGAAAAAAGCATAATGTCTGAAAAATAATTTGAACAAAGATTAAAAATAATTAATGGCTAAAATTTTTACACAAATTTTTCCAAAGGCATGACAACCTTTAACGAAGATATTAATTTGTTTCTAATTATTGAGGTTGGTGGCTGATTTACCAAGTCACACATGTCTCAACTGTGACATAATAGCCCGGAAAGGGGTTTAAACTGCACATGAAAAAAGGTTCACGTTAAACAACGGGCTCCCAAAATGTATTGCGACAGGCTCTCAAGTGTGGGAGTCCTATGGTCATTGATTTAAATCAATAAGTGAAAAATGCATTGAAACAAATTAAGAGGAGGAAAAAAAATATCAATTTAAAGCTAACCCGTTGATGGTAATAATTCGCTGCTTGAAGCAGTCTTTATTTTCTTTCTTGCAGCATCAAATTGATTTTTTGGAGCTCAAGCAAGTTTCACGGAGATATGTCTTCCACCGTGGCAAAGTTCCTTATGTTTTCGTTTATAATCGTCATCAAAATTAGTTCCACAAATTAAACACTCAACTTTATAACGTTTACGAATTATCTTCATTGCAAGCAAAATCAATAAATTAAGTAAAACAGATAGATGTATTTCAGTACTATAATCAAAACGAAAAACAATATTGAACCTAAGCAAATGCAAGCACAGCTCGAGCATAGCATCCTAAGAGACTTCAGTTTCGTCCTTATTGTGAACTCCTCAGTTAGGAATAGCCAATGAGCGAGCTGGAGGCAAAGATCCTCTTCTATTCCGAACTGAGGAGTCCACAATAAGAACTGCAGTCTTAGGATGCTATGATCCAGCTGTGGGTGCATTTGCTTCAGTTCCGCCTTAGCCCTGGCTTATGAGCGGTAACACATTGCATAATTATTGAACTTCTTCGACGGTCGATTCTTTTCGTAGTGAAGAAAGTCAAGAAATGGAACTAAATAAATCAAGCTAAGCAGATAATATCTTTCAGTGCGATAAATGAGAAAATTTGCTAGTGAAGCAAAAAAAAAAAAAAAAAAAACTTAAGTCCCCGCACATAGTATTAGAGTTCTTTGCGTTCTAAGTGCAACATTTTTGCATTGCAGCGTTTTCACTATATATTGTCCATCTTTTGGTGTCATGCTACACACACACTATGGAATTCACCGAAAGGCGCCAAGGAAAGAAACGGTTTGGTTTATAGTAAATAACGTCAACAAAAGAATGAGATATATTTTTATTGATCGGATCTTCTCATTTTCAACGATGACAAATGTATAACAAAAAAATACTATCCCCGAATGTGCCGAATCGTTATCCGATTTTGCCGAATGAGGAAGATGTTTGGGAGGTCCCGGTGACCTCCCTGGACCTCCCTTCGGGGCGCTCCTGGTGTTATATGGTTCAAATATTTTGCTTTTGCAATAGTGTATTTAGGATATTAATATTTATTCTTTCCGTATATATATTTTTTTTTTCTATGTTGCTCTTGAAATTATTTTGAGATGCAAAATGTATGGATAGATTAATTGTGTGCTTTTAGACCTTAATTAGACTTTTTAACTGTGTACCTTTGTTTTTAGATATCACTATGAGTATTTTCTTGTTTTATTTTCATAAATATGGTAGATTTTTTTAAATAAGAAACAGACTGACTGACAAACCTGGACACACAACCCCAAATTTTCTTTTTTTTAATATGCTTTGATGTATTTGATATTTATTTTTATTTATTTACAAATTTTATTTTATTTCATTAATTATTTAAATTAATCGTCATTTTTTAAAAATTTTGTATTTGGCGATAACTGTGCGATACATTAAGCCGTCACTCATACTTTTTGCTTCTTCTTGTTGTTTTTTAACTTTTAGAGGAAAGCAGACTGAACAGAGCCCTTCTCCTCCTCGTGAATTGTTCTCAGAGGAAAACTAGTCCACCTTCAAAAAAGAGCTCATAATTTACGTTCGCTATCGACGTGTTTTACCATTCGGAAAAAAAAAAAAAAAAAACACGAAAAAAATAGAACGAAGCAAAAAACAACGAAAAAAAAAATCCATAATTAAATTAAAAATATATGCATGCATTAATACGATATCAAACACCAACAATAAAAGTCAGGCAAGCAAAAGAAAAGATAATTACAAAGCAAAGGGCGAACTAAAATGCGTCTGGAACACGATTTTAATTAAGAAAAGCTCAAGAGCGGCGTGTAATGCGATAGCCAGGCTTTTGTTTCAAGGCGGTTGCACAATCTCTTCCAGGGTTTCTGTTCCACTATTGTGCCTGCTCATTCATGGGTGATGGTGTATAGTGTGTGCTACAGACAGAGCCCGCTTTTGTTGGCTTTCTAGGAAAGGGGACTCGCTCTGAGGGCGGTCTGCAGAACGCCCCCACGACTTGTGCTTTTGTGGAAAGCTTCCCGCTTTCCCACAGGATTGTTTCTCCGGCCAGGTGCTTTTCATGGCATTGCATAATGTTGCGAGGGAAAGAACGCCTCCTTCGCTGGGGAAGGTGTGAAAAGTTGAATGTGCGATTTCGTTTCGCATGGTCTGGTTCTTGCCAACCCAGATCTGCATGGGATTGAATAAGAACAACTACATAGGAGTGAGTTGGTAGTTGTCACTTTTGCAGCTCTTTTTTTAGGTACTTCACTTCGACTACGTCAAAGGTGGTCAACCTTTTTATGGCGCATGTCACATTTTAACACTTTTCGTTTGAATGCCTCGAATAGTTTTTCACATGGGTGCTTCAACGGCGGGTAGTAGACGATCAAAAAGGAATGCTAGAAGTTACAAGAAAGAGTATAAAAATACATCCAGAAGATCATAAATGCATGTTTAATTCCATTTCTGTACACATACTATCTTCTCTTGCTTTTGCAAGAGACACTTCCTCTAGTGCTTTTGATTTGCAATGCATTGCAGCAAATTTCCTTATGTGGTTTAACTCTATTAAAAACGGATGTCTTCTAGGACGTTTGTTACCATGGGGGTCCCAGTACCAGCTCACGCAAATAAAATCTTACCTTTGTCACTTCATGCTGAATGACCGCCCTAATGCTTTTTGAAATGTTAGATTCTTTCAACACATCAGATTATAAGTTGGTTCATTTTTCCATATCATTATTTGCTCTTTTCGATGTCTGCAGTGTCAAGTAAACATTTCCTCATACTACTTCGATTGGAGATTTGATGATTGTTTCTCTGGCCTGGTGCTTTTCATATGGCATTGCATAATATAGCGAGGGAAAGAACACCTCCTTCGCTGAGGGGGAAGGTGTGAAAAGTTGAATGCGGTTTCACTTTGCATGGTCTGGTTCTTGCAACTCAGATCTCCTATATAGTTGTTCTTACAACTCACTCGAATATAATTGCTCTTATTCTGTATGATATTGAATAAGAACGACTGCGTAGGAGTGAGTCGGTAGTTGTCATTTTAGCAGTTCTTTTTTTTTAGGTACTTCGCTTCAACTGCATCAGAGGTGGTCAACCTTTTTATTCCTCATTATTATGGAGCATGTCACATTTTAACACTTCTCATTTGGATGCCTCGAATAGTTTCTCACAGTTCACCTCTGTGCTTCAACGTAATTTAAATAATGCTATCCCCCTTCCCTAAATAAACTCCTTTTTTCCTCCATCAATTGCTGTCGTTTTGGATGCTGTTAATAGGTTTTTTTCTCAGAAAAAGCGCCAGTAAAAGGTGTCTTTACTATTGTTTTGAAGATTTTTTTTTTTTAGCATCTAAAGTTGCAAGTTTTTACGTCTTGTTATTTCTATCATTAGCTGCATAGTGATGAGGATCTTTCTTTCGTCTGTATATTCTTCTTTTTCTTTCTACCGATTTTCTTTCAATCAGACACGCATGAGGAATCGTGCTCCGTACACTCTCAGAAAAGTCGGGTCAAAATACAGTACATTTTCCTTCATTTTTTGACGAAAAATTTCTGTTTCCTTCAAAACGGAAACTTTCGCTCTTTGCTAACCGATTCTCAATTCACGCATGCGCAGTTGACCTCGACATTCTTCGGCAGCCGGCGGGCGCGGCGCCAAGCAAGGCAAGACCAAGTAAGCTGACAACGGCTTTGTTGTGAAAGGAAAACATCATAATGAGATATGAGTAAGTACTTAATTTCAGAATTGTATTCTAAAAACTATGTAACCGTTCAAACTTGAAAACAGCTTTTAATGGCAGCTTGAAAAAAATATTAATTCATGGAATGTTCACAGTCTCTGTATTCTGCGAATGGGTAATAGGCGCCATGTTTGAATCTAAATTCTAAACGAAAATTCTTATTTATATCAGCGGGAACTTATCAGGCCGAATGGAAATGTTAAAAAGCCTACCTCGATTTGTAAATACTAAAGTATGTTTAATAATTTAACCTAAATAATTGTTTTGGAAGTCATATTGTGGTTTAGAACGCGTTGAACTTTCGAAGTAAATAAATAAAAATGCTGATTCTTACTCATTCGTAGAATTAAAACGACAACCATATGTCTCAGAAACAAACATTTCCGTATTTTATTGGTACGCATTCAGTTGTTATTTTGGTATGTGTATGCAAAAAATGTAAAATATTTTGTTTTCTTTAAGTTAGCTTTGTTGGAAAATGATTGTGCAAATTCGTATGCTAGTCCATGGGTCTCCAACCTTTTTTACTCGGGGGGCAAATTGAAAATTTTAGGAAGCGAGGCGAGCCAACGGTCCGAAAATAGTTCAGTTCAGATGTTTTTTTTTTTTTTTTTTTTTTTTTTTTTTTTTTTTTTTTTTTTTTTTTTGTAACACAACGGAAACTAGTAAAATTTAGAGAGCAGTTCAGAAAACTGAAATAAAAGTCATTTTTTCCCACAAAATGTATTTTGCTCTCCAAAAGGAGTTAAAAAAAAAAAAAAAAAAAAGCCAAACGAGACTAAAAACTAAATCCTTGCAATGTACTACAATTTTATTAAATGAATTTTAGGTATTAATGATGATAATAAACTTAACAATAAATGAGGACAGAGCAAGTGCAGCGCTTGCAAATAAGACACAATGCTTTATTACTGTTATCGATCATAAAATAATCGCTTGTCCACTGTGCATTAAAAGCATAGTACTCAAAATCAACTTTTCGTTTTTTAAAAGAAGCTATTGTAATGATAAATAAAACTAGAAATGAAAGACACTGCCCACGATCGCTATGCATTTCGTGAATCGTGAGAGCGTGAGACTAAAAAAATATCAATATATTCTTGGGTCTTGCAAGTATTGAGTTTGCAAGTAATGCCCAATGCTAGGGGACTAACGGGAGAATGTGAAGCAGATAAAAAAGATTTGTTCTCGGAAAGGGCAGCAAAGAGAGATGGGTATTACCGTCGAAAGAAGTAAAAAAAAAATAATTAAAAAGCTTTGCATTAAACTGTGAATAGATTTTTATTTATTATTTGACGTATTCACTATGAGATCGTCCCTGCTCTAATTAATTTAATGAAAAAATATTTTTTTTAAAAAAACGGAAGGGAAAATGAAAAAAACATATTTTTTACGCAGGTCGGAAAAAATCTGCTCGCGGGCCGGATCCGGCCCGCAGGTTGGAGAGCCCTGTGCTAGTCTATTCAGATACACACCCTGACCTGCCAAAGAACAAATGTTTATATCACTTGAAATAATTTGTAAAATGAACCTTTTGAAAGAATTTTTCTGTATGTTATAAAATTGAACAATTGGTATCACTTAATTTTCTTTTTTGTTTTTTAAATTTCGAATTCAATGCAGAATCTTTTCAAAACTAATTTTTTAGACTTCATGAAAATAAAGAGCTGATAAAATGAATCACATTGTATTGTTTGCAAAACTAAGAGAAACAAAAAAAAGTTTCTTTTTTTCTATATTTTTAATGAGGGAGAGAATAAAAATAATCCCTTTTTGGAATACTTTCAGCAAGAAGCCATCAACACTGAATAACATTGCCTCGATTGCAATAATCATTTTCAAGTTATGAAAGTGCAGTTGGAAATTAAACTGGATATAAGTTTAAAAAATAAGAGTTAAATTAAATTAAATTTTCTCCTCTTTGGTTTCAAAACTTTGTTTCAGAAACTTATGGTGCAAACACAAACATGCATGTATTAAAAACTTAAATTAAGGATTATGTCTGTGCAATCCATCAATACTAAAGAGGTAATTAGATAGCGATACATTATAGCTAGGAAGTTATACTATAATGTTTTAAATAAAAATTGATATGTAGGTGAAAAGAAAAATAAAATGTAGGTATTACAATTTTAGAAGATCCAGTTGAGACGACTATTCCACTGTTACAATACATATTATTTGTCGAAATTTAAGACTGCGATATTTCTTCCTTTTACTCCATATTTTCCTCTTGTTCAAAAAAAGAATAAATGTTATCAAGGTTAAGCTTTTGACTTATCAGAGCCCTATTAAAAAGAAACCTCTGTGCTCTACTTATAATGACAAGAATGTAAATTTAAAGCTTAGCTCTTTTGGTTTGTTCAAGTTTGAATTTTATTCAATGTATGTTTTCCGTTTTGGTTGAGTAGCTTAAGCAAACTCAACCATAACTTCATGTGGTATCCTAAAGTAAATATTAAATTTAAAGAGAAAAATCAAGTAGTCTATATATTTTAAATTCTAACAACTGTTTCAATTAAAAAATATAGTAATACAGGTATTTACTGTTTTTACATTAGATTGGCTTCCGATTCATAATTGTTAAATTTGATTACTTCTAAGAAAAATATTTGTGCTGATGTGTAAAGTAATATTTTACTTGTATTTGTTAGATTATGATTAAGGTGACCAGACATCCCACTTCTGGTGAGACAGTCCTACTTTTCGGCTCATTGTCCCCATGCTTAAATTAAAAGTCCCGTTTTCCAGTTAATGTTTCGTTAAACGGGCGAAACATGAAACTAGATTTGTTCAACAATTTTTTTGGTATTTATTGTCAAACAAGTTCATGATGTCACGAAAAAAAGTTGAACGTGCGAAAAAAATGTAGAATTGGTTTCAGTTTGTTAGTAACAACTGCATGGAAGGAAGTAAAATTTATTTATTCGACAAATGAAATTTGAACTTCAGAAAAAACACGTTTTTCAACAGAAACTGGAAAGTTTTCTAGAACAAAGATGAATTTACTTAATCATGCATAAAATTTAGATTTTTTTAATTGGCATTAAAAGGTTCAAATAAAATTAGCTTCAACAGTTGTGTTTATTAAAAATTTGTTGACTGAAATTCTATATAATGAACAACACTATTATTTTGAAACTTAAGTTCTTTAGTGGTACATCTGAATTATTATTCTTTGTTTAAAATTTTCTGGCTCCCCCAGCCCCTTATTTTGCTTGAAAAATCTGGTCACATTAATTATAATTTATACATAATAATTTTTCATTAATTTAAAAATACAGTCAAATCGAGTTATTGGTGGTTTTAATTATAATAAGTTTTTACAGCCTTTTCAAGAGGTTGGGACTCAATGACAACTTAGAAATATTTGAGTGATAAGGCTTTGAGTTATCGAGACTCGACTATATTTTTACTGAATAGATATTGCAGTAAAATTATAATTTAATTGAATTACGTAATGATTGTAAAGCATATTGTACCATAGCTACAATTTTACGTTTGAAGAGGATTTTCATTTTGTCCAATTTCTTCTGGCTTACCGGTCTTTCAAAAAATCGATAAAATAGTGACCCTGATTCTATCTCCCCTAAAAGTCTGTTGTTATGTAAACTAGTGATTCAACATGCATGCTTCTATATATGTTTATCTCTTTTCAGACTAAAAAGTTAGAATAGATGATCAAGTTCAAGGAGCTGAAAGATATTTTGTTTACATTTTAACATAAGAAAGTGATTTTAATATGCTTTTTTCTATATTTTGAGAATCTAAAAATTCAATGATCCTGTACTATTCTTTTTTAAAGCATTAGAAATGGATATGTTGTTTGGGATCTGTCCTGATAACCTCTTGTCTGTGACACTTGAATTGCTTGAACTGAGTTCAGGTAACTTAAGTGTACAAACTTTTAACCCAAAACTATTTTATCATATTACTCTATTGAATGTATCACAATTTATTTAAACTGTCTCTTAGCAGGCACAATATATATAACAAGCGGCTATTTTGTGCTAATTCCTTAATGTCTAATTTTAAGATCAAAATCATTTCGAGATATCAAAAGTATTATTTTTTTAAGTTTAAAATAATTGAAGGTTTATTAAGAAATCTGTCATTTTCCTAGATAAGTTATTATCAAACTATACTCTTATCAAAGAGTAGTTTGGTAGCTGCGTGTGAATAATGTTTATTACTTTCAGGGACAAGTCCTTTTTACCGAAACTATGTCTGCACAGAATGTTTGTTTGACATTCTTTATACTGCCTGTCCGGCAAACATACCGAATATTTAGATTGGCTGAATACTTTAATATTTGGCTACCAAATAGTTTTTAAATTAAAAAATTCAACAGTTGGTAAATAACTCTTTATACAATGAATGAAATTTGTAGTATTGTATCAACTAATTTTAATAGAGCACAAGGAAGAATGTTGATGTGCCAATCTTTCCATTGCTCCAGAAAATCACAGTTGAAAATTCATAATTTTCTTCATTGCATAGTAAACTTTTGCAATTTTAACCGATTATTTAGTATTTGGCAGAATTTGGTTTTCGGAGCATACTTAATACCATCTTAAAAATTTCTACACTGACTAGAAGGTAAAATCTGTCTTTTTCTATATGTTAAATTTATCGTTAGCAATTGTATAATCTCCAGAGACGACAGTTTTGCCCTTGTTATGGACTCGCCAGTCTGGAATACTGAAAAAATCTAGCTAAAGGAATATGTCCTCTCATTGCCTGATAAGTCCATAACACTGGCTAAACTGCAGTCTCTGGTTGTCATAACTGTGCTGTCAGTATATTGCATGTAATTCTCCCTCTGCCCTGGCTAAAATGTAGTTACTTACTACTTATTCATTATCTTTGCTCTATGAGAATTCTATATCAGAAGTAAATGCTGGAATCTATGCAGTTATAGATGTAAATAAAATGAAGTCCCACGCTTTGTAATGAATTGATAAACTATGTTTCAGGATTTTCCTGCACTGATGATGTGGAGAATGAGTGTATTGCTGTGAGACATATCTTCTGAATTTTTAGTAAGTGTTTAAAGATAAATTTGTAGTTCATGTTATTTATATTATTCTATTCATATTGCTATTGTCTAAATGCGTGTCACTTTGAATGGAATGAGGAATCTGTACATGTAGATATATTTGTCTTTGGCGAGCGAGTCTTGCAAAAACAAGGCCTAGAAACAAGAAACTTAGTATGCATATGTAGTTTTTGTCTGATAATGTACACGTAATCGTTCTTTGTTCGATAAACTAATTAGAAAAAAAGTAATATAATGTTGTATGTGATTTTTAGTACTTTTTATCCAATAGAGCCTGAACTCAATTTTACTGGATTTCTAATTGTTAAGTATCTGTAACAATAAAATTTTCCCGAAGATGTTAACTCAGAATTAGACATAAATATTATCGATTCAGCTATGTTAAAGTAGTCTAAAGATTTTAACTCTTTTAGAGACAATTATAGAGCTAGATAGTCCCAAGTAAGAAATAATATTGAAATATATTTCTTAACTTTCTTTTTTATTTTCTTTTTTGATGAATGTTATTGCATCTTTATTTTTTGAAACAGTATCATACCTCCTGTGTGAACTAGATATAACGTGTGTAATATGATGTGCGCAGAACAAAATCTCTTAATTTGGGCAGTCTATATAAAAAGTTACTTTTAAAGAGGTGTAATTGCTGAATGTACTTTTTACTATAATTAGGGTTGGAATGTTTTTGCCGAATGTGGAGAAAACCGTCCCGGTAAAAATACCTTTTTGCCAAAGTGGCAAAAATAGTTAGCGTTATTTACAAAAAATTTCCAAAATTTTTACTAATTTTTACTTTAAAGTTTTTTTTTTATTTTTTAAACTGAGAATATTCATTGCATCATTCAACCTACTCTCACAATAAGGCTTCTGTGGTAAATACTATTATATAATTAAGGGGAGAGTAAATAACTAAAATAGGTCACATGCTTTGGCTTAAAAGTTTTAACAGGGACGTGTCGAAGGGGATTCGAGGTCAATTCCTAAAACCCCTTTTAACATGTATAGGCAGAGGCAGGAGCGCCCCGATGGGAGATCACTGACCTCCCAATAATTTCCACATTCAGCACATTTTGCTGACGATTCGCCAATTTGAAGACAATATTGCAACATTGAGATTATTTAGTCTTTTCAGTTTTTAGAATTGTTTTTTAAAAGATGCCTAATGTTTTTTCTCACTAAACGTTTAAATGTACAACATGTGTGCATGCTTGTATTTTATCATACGGTAAAATTGGAACTTCATTCAGAAAATTGATAATATCTCCCTTCCCAAAAATTCTAGTTCGGGGCGCCCCTGGCCATAGGAGATGTTGTATTGCACAAACATGTAAAGTCTTTTATACCCCCCCCCCCTGTTAGTTTTTAACAGGGAAGTCATTCCAGATCTATCCTAAAAAGGCAATGTAAATTTATAGAGAAATGAACTATAAATAGTATTTATAACATCATAGTGTATAGTAGTGGTTAGAGATAGTAGTTCAGACCCGCCATTTTCAATTTTTCCAGGGTTGGGGAGGGGTCACAGGGTTATATTCAATGCATATTATGCCAAAAAAACAGCCAAAGCAATAACCATTTATTTGTAAATGCTTTCATTTTTATAAATCAGAGGGGGAGAGGCAATTTTCTCCTCCTGACCCTACACTATGACTAGCCTAACTATCTTACTACTGCTCTGAGGCTAAATTTCTCATTGTTGCTCTGAGATGCTAGCATGGGATGGAAACGTTATATATTTATACATAACTAGGAGATGGAAACATAGTTTATATGTAACTCGTATTAAACTATGGGTAACCAATGATGAAAAGTTCATTAAACAGTAAACTCATTAAATTCAATTAAATTTCTTCACTAGAATTGGAATACATACTTGTTTTTCCAAAATTGAATAGCAAAAACAAGTTTTGAAACATTTTTTCCTAATCTATTTCAAGTTTTTTTTTTCAAGGATTATTTTTAAATACTTTAATTATTTAATTAATACCAATGAAATTTCTAAATATAGAGCCATTTTTGGGTCAAAAATTTAGATTTCAAATAAAAGAACTATTCATTGAATTTTTTCCGACCTGGTCTAACAATCTTCCCTGTAACCTGCAACTGCTGTAAAAATTGGAACAAAATCGGTCGGGTAGTTTTTGAGTTTACTCCGGACACAAATATTTTGGAGTTTGTGTTTTTTATATGGGTCATTCCAGCAAAAATGGTGCAAATCATGTCCGAGACTTCAGAGTTTTTTAAAATCAATTTTAATAACTACCACCCATTAAAAACTATTTTTAATGGTTCTCCATTTAATTTTGTGTCATCAAGTATCAATTGATTAGGTATAATCAATTTAGAAAGGACACAAAAAAATTATCTTTGTCAGAAGAAGGGAAAAATGACGCGTCCTAGCTTCAAATTGCTAGAATTTTTAATATGATTTAAAATTAAACTGAAATGTAACAACAAAATAAATTACAATGCACTGCGCAAAAGATGCTTCTGACACCATTTCTGCAGATTATTACGCAAATGAAAAGAATTTCCCCCAAAAACACTATTATTCATTCATCCATGTCCCTAGATTTTCGGTGTTGCGAATTGTCCACTCTGTTACAAGCCTTTTGGAAATAAAATAAAACTTAGCATTCAATCTGATATATTTTTTAAAAAATATAGATAGTATAACTGCCGTGATTAGCTTGCTACATAAAATTATGTAGTCAACAACCAGGGTGAGCCTAACTCTTTTTTTATGGTAGTCAATTTGAACTGTGGGATGTCCACTCTGTTACAGTCAATTTCATGATGAAAAAAATAGTTTTTTTTTCTCGAAATTGCAGACAGACTTACAGTTTTGGCTGTTTATTCCACTTTATGCTTGTTCTATGATTCTAATTTTTCTTTGTGATTATAAGGATATTTTTAAAGGCTTATTTGTTCACTCTGTTACACAAAGTGATCAAAATATTTAAATACTTTCATAAATGAGTCATGTACTAGTTATTTACACTTCATTATACACAAGTAAATGGAAACTCAATAAAGAAAATATGATTAGTTGCTGGAAATTATTTAAATTGATAATCTTAATATAAGTAGAGAGTTTCAGACATGATTTGTACCATTTTCGCTGGAACTACCATATATGAAGATAACAGCAAACATTTTTTAAACTTGCAACTAGGGATGGCAATGGTTAGATGGAGCCCTAAAGACCGGATCCGGACCAGGAGTCAAGCCACATCTGTCCTAAATTTTTAGATGTAAGGGCAGGAAGGGAATAAAAGGATTGATATTTGCAATGTGTTCCGTTAAAAGTTTCTTTTCTGTTATAATATATATATGTATTGTCGTCCCCGCTTAAATGAATAAAGCATCCTGGAACCCATGCCATAGACACAATGTTAAAAATCCCTGTTTAATCGAATAATATATCTTGGAACCGACAGTATTTGTTTAAGCGGGGCCAACAGTATATATATGGGAGTTTTTCAGAAGTTAAAAAAGGAGCAGAGTGCTGCTGCTGAGAAAATTGCATTTTGTAAACAGCATTTTTTTAAGTCACTTGAAAATAGAATAATTTTTGAAGCAATTATTTTCAAAAAAAGAATGCTCACTTTTAATGAACTTAAGTTACAAGTAAAAGGCGAGAATTCATTAACCAAGCATCAGGCATAGTGCAGCACCCTGCTCAGTTAAGTTTTTATTGTCTTGTTATAATTTTCTTTTATTTTTCTTTTCTTTTAGAGTCTTTGTAGAAATAAAACCAGAAAGAGGAACCATGAGTCGAAAAGAAGAAAGTTGTAGTAATATTGCCTGTATGAATAAATGCCTGTAAAAATAAAATTCTACATTCTCTTACTGTAAATCCATTCTCCTATTGTTTACTAAGTTATTAAAACAGGTGTCAATCATCTTCTACTTATAAGAAGTTACTAAGCACAGCTTTTTGTTGGTGAATCATATGGGTTTAATAACATTTTTTTAGGTCCTGATGCTTAAGTCCTGAGCTGGTTGCGGCTAATTTTTGACTTGAAGGCATTTCTGAATATGATTGAAAAAAGAAATAGGTTAAATATAAATTCAAGAATACTTTTTAATATCTTAAAAATTCCTATTTAAGTGAATAATTGTTTGAAAAAGGTTGTAGGTTGCTTTCAAATACAAATTTCTGATTTTCTCTTGGTATTTTTCTAAATATATTTTATAAATATAGTTATATTAGTATTTATAAAATATAGTTTTCTTCAATTCAGGGTTGTTAAAAAACCGGTTTAAGCCCCAATCGTAATGAGAGCAATTTTTTTTCAGAGACATCAAGACGTTATTAATTTATTGTCAACAAATGCTAAAATTCATGTAAATTAGATTCTCGTTTGGACTTAATAATTTTACATTTAATTTAATTATTAAGCGTAAAAATATGCAATTTCATTTCTACATCAGTAAAGCTTTAAGGAAATTTTGTTTGAAAATTTTTTAACTATTAAGATATTAGTACATATGAAAATGAATGGTGAATTAATGGTAATATGAATTGAATAAAAAAGTTGCATGGATGCAAAAATAAAACTATTTAGCAAACTTAATATTACATTGTAAAAACACATAGTTTGAAAAAAAAAAAAAAAACGATTTGGTCTAAACCGATTAACTCTGCTTCAATCTGTACAAAAATTTTCTTTTTTTTCTAAGGGCTGAAAAAAGAAATCCATCATTTAAGAGAAACAAAAATAACGAGTTTCTTCGAAAAACTCGAAATTTCCTACATCTAATGGAAACGATCGCAACGGACATTACTTCAAATGACGAAATAAATCATTTGTGTAACAGAAACAACCATAACGGACGTTTCTTTAAATAACGGAAAATTACCCTCCCATAACGGAAAAAATAAAGACGGAAATTTCTTCAATTAACAGGAGAAAGAACGAAACGGAAATTCGTCAAATGACGGAGCACTTCCCTCTTGTAACGAAAGAAATAAAAACAGAAGTTTCTTCATTTGACAGAAAAAATAGAAACGGAAATCCGTCAAATATCGTTAATCTTCCGGCAGCACTGCTGCCAAGAAAATTTCCGTCAATTTAAGAAGAAATTTTTGAGAGTGTAGACAAATCAACGTTCGGACGCTGGGCTAACTGACACGGGAGAGCAGCTCCCTGTTCATATTTTCCGTTTTGTAAAAATTTCACATTTTACGGATTAGATGGAATTTCAGACTGAGAAACAAAAACTTCTAAAGAATATAAAACTCCAGCACTTTTTTTTTTTTTTGTTCTTACACTGTAAAAAATGAATGTTGTTTTCACAGTATAATACAGCTAATTTTATAGTAATAAACTGTAACCATATTCAGGGTCGGATTAACGTTTATTTACGCCCTAGGCCAAACTTAGTGATTACGCCCCACCTTACATATCCTAACTCTAGGGAAATTGTGCACCCTTCCCCCATCCTTTCCCAGAGGTATAGTCTTGCCCGGGAACAAGTGAAAATTTTGCCCCCTCCCCTTTTTGTTTACAAAATGATAGATGAGTTTTTTTCTGTTTCCTTTCTACAATGTTTGAAAGAAGGAGGTTCTCGAAGAATCGGGGATTTCCCCTGGGAATTTTTTGAAATTAAGGCATTAGAAATGCAATTTTAGACTTTCTAAGACGATTTAATTAGAAGTTATGAGGTTCGGACTCACTCCCGAAAATTGCAAATGCTCTTTGATGATGTTAGAGCAAGGAATGAGTTCGGACAATCTCCACGACCAAGCAATTTAAGTCGAAAAAACAAAATTTCTGCACTCTCAAAAATTTCTTCTTAAATTGACGGAAATTTTCTTGGCAGCAGTGCTGCCGGAAGATTAACGATATTTGACGGATTTCCGTTTCTATTTTTTCTGTCAAATGAAGAAACTTCCGTTTTTATTTCTTTCGTTACAAGAGGGAAGTGTTCCGTCAATTGACGAATTTCCGTTTCGTTCTTTCTCCTGTTAATTGAAGAAATTTTCGTCTTTATTTTTTCCGTTATGAAAGGGTAATTTTCCGTTATTTAAAGAAACGTCCGTTATGGTTGTTTCTGTTACATAAATGATTTATTTCGTCATTTGAAGCAATGTCCGTTACGATCGTTTCCGTTAGATGTAGGAAATTACGAGTTTTTCGAAGAAACTCGTTATTTTTGTTTCTCTTAAATGATGGATTTCTTTTTTCAGCCATTAAAAAAAATTTTTTTTGTACAGATTGAAGCAGAGTTAATCGGTTTAGACCAAATCGTTTTTTTTTTTTTTTTCAAACTATGTGTTTTTACAATGTAATGTTAAGTTTGTTAAATAGTTTTATTTTTGCATCCATGCAACTTTTTATTCAATTCATATTACCATTAATTCACCATTCATTTTTATATGTACTAATATCTTAATTGTTAAAACATTTTCAAACAAAATTTTCTTAAAGCTTTACTGATGTAGAAATGAAATTGCATATTTTAACGCTTAATAATTAAATTAAATGTAAAATTATTAAGTCCAAACGAGAATCTAATTCACATGAATTTTAGCATTTGTTGACAATAAATTAATAACGTCTTGATGTCTCGGGAAAAAAAATTGCTCTCACTACGATTGGGGCTTAAACCGGTTTTTTAACAACCCTGAATTGAAGAAAACTATATTTTATAAATACCAATATAACTATATTTATAAAATATATTTAGAAAAATACCAGAAAATCAGAAATTTGTATTTGAAAGCAATCTACAACCTTTTTCAAACAATTATTCACTTAAATAGGAACTTTTAAGATATTAAAAAGTATTCTTGAATTTATATTTAACCTATTTCTTTTTATTCAGAAATGCCTTCAAGTCAAAAATTTTGTTAGCCGCAACCAGCTCGACTTAAGCATCAGGACCTTAAAAAATATGTTTTTAAATCCATATGATTCACCAACAAAAAGCTGTGCTTAGTAACTTCTTATTAGTAGAAGATGATTGACACCTGTTTTTAATAACTTAGTAAACAATAGGAGAATGGATTTACAGTAAGAGAATGTAGAATTTTATTTTTACAGGTATTTATGCATACAGGCAATATTACTACAACTTTCTTCTTTTCAACTCATGGTTCCTCTTTCTGGTTTTATTTCTACAAAGACTCTAAAAGAAAAGAAAAATAAAAGAAAATTATAACAAGACAGTAAAAACTTAACTGAGCAGGGTGCTGCACTATGCTTGGTTAATGAATTCTCGCCTTTTACTTGTAACTTAAGTTCATTAAAAGTGAGCATTCTTTTTTTGAAAATAATTGCTTCAAAAATTATTCTATTTTCAAGTGATTTATAAAAATGCTGTTTACAAAATGCAATTTTCTCAGCAGCACTCTGCTCCTTTTTTAACTTCTGAAAAACTCCCATATATATACTGTAGGCCCCGCTTAAACAAATACTGTCGGTTCCAAGAAATATTATTCGATTAAACGGGGATCTTTAACATTGCGTCTATGGCATGGGTTCCAGGATGTTTTATTCATTTAAGCGGGGACGACAATATACACACATATATATATATATATATATACTAGCTGACTCGGCGAACTCTGTTCCGCCCTAAAAGCAATAAATAAGAAAATTTTTGAATTAATTAAGTTTTTTATTATTAGATAATACAAAAAAATTAAGTACCTACATTAATCATTCATTATTGTTTCTGTATTTTAGTACATAGGTTGCTCTTCACTAAAGTACCTTCTGATGCACAACATTTATTGTTTTATAATCAGCCGCAAAAAGAAACAACGCAGATGGTCTTCCGACCCGTAAACATGCCACATATAATTGACCATGGGAAAAACAGTAATGTTCTAGATTCAAATCACAAACTTTTAAGGATTGGCCTTGTGATTTGTTAAAGGTCATGACAAATGCAAGACGGATCGGAAATTGAAGTCTTTTAAATTCAAACGGCATATCGGTTGGGATCATCGGGATCATAGGAATGAGCAATCGTTTCTGACAGCTTATCACATATAAATTTCAAGGGAAGTAAGGCGTTTGTTTATAATTTATTTCACGAAAAAGTCAAATAACACTCAACGCACCGCTAACTTACAACCTGTTTGCTGCGCACCGGAAGTTGCCAGAACGTGTGCTTTATGTCGCTCAGCCATGGAGGTGTCAAAAAAGGCTTAGTAAAAAGGCTTAGTAAAAAGGCTTAGTCAAAAAGACAGTTTTTCTATTTATGTAATTGACACACATAAATTATAGCCTATGTCCGTCTCCTGGCTGTAAGCTACCTACTCACCAATTTTTAGCCATATCGGTATAGCCGTTCTTGAGTTATAAGTAGTGTAACTAACACGACTTTCTTTTATATATATAGAAGAAGATAGGATAAAAGTGAGAAGAACAACCTATTTAACTGCAGTACAGGAGCTATCCCATCAATCGCTTTCTACCTCTCAGCCTCAGAGGCGTAAAAACTCTTAAGTGACAATCGTTTCTGACAGCTTGTCACATATAATTTTAAAGGAAATAACGCGTTTGTTTATAATTTACTTCACAAAAAAGTCAAATAACACTCAACGCAACGCTAACTTACAACCTGTTTGCTGCGCACCGGAAGCTGCCAGAACGTGTGCTTTATGTCGCTCAGCTATGGAGGTGTCAAAAAAGGCTTAGTAAAACGGCTTAGTCAATAAGACAGTTTTTCTATTTATGTAACTGACACACAAAAATTATAGCCTATGTCCGTCTCCTGGCTCTAAGCTAACTACCCACCAATTTTTAGCTAAATCGGTACAGCCGTTCTTGAGTTATAAGTAGTGTAACTAACACGACTTTCTTTTATATATATAGAAGATAGAATAGTAGTGAGAACAACCTTTTTAACTGCAGTGCAGGAGCTATCCCATCAATCGCTTTCTACCTCTCAGCCTCAGAGGCGTAAGAACTCTTAAGTGACAATCGTTTCTGACAGCTTATCACATATAATTTTAAAGGAAGTAACGCGTTTGTTTATAATATACTTCACAAAAAAGTCAAATAACACTCAACGCACCGCTAACTTACAACCTGTTTGCTGCGCACCGGAAGTTGCCAGAACGTGTGCTTTATGTCGCTCAGCCATGGAGGTGTCAAAAAAGGCTTAGTAAAAAGGCTTAGTCAAAAAGACAGTTTTTCTATTTATGTAATTGACACACATAAATTATAGCCTATGTCCGTCTCCTGGCTGTAAGCTACCTACTCACCAATTTTTAGCCATATCGGTATAGCCGTTCTTGAGTTATAAGTAGTGTAACTAACACGACTTTCTTTTATATATATAGAAGAAGATAGGATAAAAGTGAGAAGAACAACCTATTTAACTGCAGTACAGGAGCTATCCCATCAATCGCTTTCTACCTCTCAGCAACAGAGGCGTAAAAACTCTTAAGTGACAATCGTTTCTGACAGCTTGTCACATATAATTTTAAAGGAAATAACGCGTTTGTTTATAATTTACTTCACAAAAAAGTCAAATAACACTCAACGCACCGCTAACTTACAACCTGTTTGCTGCGCACCGGAAGCTGCCAGAACGTGTGCTTTATGTCGCTCAGCTATGGAGGTGTCAAAAAAGGCTTAGTAAAACGGCTTAGTCAATAAGACAGTTTTTCTATTTATGTAACTGACACACAAAAATTATAGCCTATGTCCGTCTCCTGGCTCTAAGCTAACTACCCACCAATTTTTAGCTATATCGGTACAGCCGTTCTTGAGTTATAAGTAGTGTAACTAACACGACTTTCTTTTATATATATAGACTTCACAAAAACGTCAAATAACACTCAACGCACCGCTAACTTACAACCTGTTTGCTGCGCACCGGAAGTTGCCAGAACGTGTGCTTTATGTCGCTCAGCTATGGAGGTGTCAAAAAAGGCTTAGTAAAAAGGCTTAGTCAAAAAGACAGTTTTTCTATTTATGTAATTGACACACATAAATTATAGCCTATGTCCGTCTCCTGGCTGTAAGCTACCTACTCACCAATTTTTAGCCATATCGGTATAGCCGTTCTTGAGTTATAAGTAGTGTAACTAACACGACTTTCTTTTATATATATAGACTTCACAAAAAAGTCAAATAACACTCAACGCACCGCTAACTTACAACCTGTTTGCTGCGCACCGGAAGTTGCCAGAACGTGTGCTTTATGTCGCTCAGCCATGGAGGTGTCAAAAAAGGCTTAGTAAAAAGGCTTAGTCAAAAAGACAGTTTTTCTATTTATGTAATTGACACACATAAATTATAGCCTATGTCCGTCTCCTGGCTGTAAGCTACCTACTCACCAATTTTTAGCCATATCGGTACAGCCGTTCTTGAGTTATAAGTAGTGTAACTAACACGACTTTCTTTTATATATATAGACTTCACAAAAAAGTCAAATAACACTCAACGCACCGCTAACTTACAACCTGTTTGCTGCGCACCGGAAGTTGCCAGAACGTGTGCTTTATGTCGCTCAGCCATGGAGGTGTCAAAAAAGGCTTAGTAAAAAGGCTTAGTCAAAAAGACAGTTTTTCTATTTATGTAATTGACACACATAAATTATAGCCTATGTCCGTCTCCTGGCTGTAAGCTACCTACTCACCAATTTTTAGCCATATCGGTATAGCCGTTCTTGAGTTATAAGTAGTGTAACTAACACGACTTTCTTTTATATATATAGAAGAAGATAGGATAAAAGTGAGAAGAACAACCTATTTAACTGCAGTACAGGAGCTATCCCATCAATCGCTTTCTACCTCTCAGCAACAGAGGCGTAAAAACTCTTAAGTGACAATCGTTTCTGACAGCTTGTCACATATAATTTTAAAGGAAATAACGCGTTTGTTTATAATTTACTTCACAAAAAAGTCAAATAACACTCAACGCACCGCTAACTTACAACCTGTTTGCTGCGCACCGGAAGCTGCCAGAACGTGTGCTTTATGTCGCTCAGCTATGGAGGTGTCAAAAAAGGCTTAGTAAAACGGCTTAGTCAATAAGACAGTTTTTCTATTTATGTAACTGACACACAAAAATTATAGCCTATGTCCGTCTCCTGGCTCTAAGCTAACTACCCACCAATTTTTAGCTATATCGGTACAGCCGTTCTTGAGTTATAAGTAGTGTAACTAACACGACTTTCTTTTATATATATATATATATATATATATATATATATATATATATATATATATATATATATATATATATATATATATATATATATATATATATATATATATATATATATATATATATATATATATATATATATATATATATATTATCATAAGCGTAGCGTCGGGGGGGGGGGGCACGTGCCCCCCCAACTTGTTGGACATTTTTTCTGTGGAGCCTGAAATTTTATAAAAACAGAAGGAAATTAATCGTCAGAATATCATTTGCAGTTATTTTCCTTTATTTTATCTTTGAATTATTACCCACATGTATATGGGTGAAGGGGGGGGGGCACGGAGGAATTCCGGCTCCCCGTCGAAATTTTCAGAGTTTGGCACCAAAATTTTCCCGAAATTAGGGGACGAAAATCAGCAGAAAAATTATTTCCTTTTATGAGACAAAGTGATTGTCTGAAAGATTTTTCTGCCTAAAACAGTCCTTAGGATTGCTAGCATTGTTTAATGCAAGGCTTCCGGGGATGTGTTGCCCCCTCCCCCGTCCAATTTCGGGGGGTCACATATTATTGTGACCTTCTCCAAGTGTGTGGCATTACTAAAATAATAATTTAGAGAATTATAAAAGCATAAAATCATACTATTTTGTTTACTTCTTTAAAAGGCATATTTTTTTAATTCGTTGTAACTACTAACTACGCTAAAAAATAATTTTGATTTGAAAATATTATTTTCACGAAATCTTGCTGATTGAAAGAGGGAGAGGGAAAGGAGAGAGAGAGAGAGATGAAAAAAAGATATATGACTCCTTTCTTTTATTCCACGGCCATGTAATGCAATGAAAAAAAAAAAATAAATTTATTCATTCAGCTATGGGATTTCTGGATAGAATTTAATTCTCTTTCTTCACAAATCAAAAATTTAAATTTTTTAAATGTTCTTTTCAAGCATTTGTCATTCATAATCATATCAGAAAGAAATTAAGCTCTAAATGCATGCAAGTAACAACAAAAGTCCTACAGTGCATAATACAACAAAATACACCATTTATTCTTGTCTAAAAACTACTTTGCATTACGTAATTTGTGTAGAAATAGATAATCTGAATGCATAAGTCATGTCTCAAATTGATTTATAAACTTCTTACTCAAATGCTATGGCAAGTAAGAATATTTAGGCTTATATTTATAATCGTTTTCGGTACAAATTGTTTTTTTTTTTTTCAAAACTTGTTTTGTGAATCTTTTCAAGTTCTGTCATTGTAATATGACAATTTTCCTGGCTGATAATTTGCAAAAAATATAATTATTTTAACTAATATATTGCTGTATTCTTTTTTTTTTAAGCAACAATTTAAATTTATATAACTGTTTACTATTATTTTGCTTTAATTGTGTTTTTATAATTTAAATGAGTGCGTTTTGCATGACTATTTTTTTCCTCTGTCTCTCTCTCTTTTTTTTTTTTTGGAGTAAGTGATCTATTTCTTCATTTCTTCCCGTATTGGGTATCAAGTTTGGTCACTAGGGTCAAAGGCAGTGTTCCTAACCCCAAGATCACAAGGGATTGTTAGTTTTACTTTTAAAATCACTTTATGAAATGCCTCATTTCAGAAATTTTTCATGTATAGTATTTTTCTCTCCTCCCTCCTCTCTCATGCTTCGATTACTAATCAATTATCGTCAACGATTTGTCAAAACGCAAACCGATCTTATTTAGATCGAATGGTTAACTATTAAAGGGTGTTTTTTTGCCTCTTTTTTCTCATATTTTTGCCATCTCAATTACTTCATATAAGGCCTCAAAATGCTGAATTTTGAATCTATTTTTCAAAATTTCTTCCGGGGGAGAATCCCCTGGACCCCCGTGATATTGGGAATATTCTACTCTAGACTCCACTTTAAAAAATGGTAATTGCATCATTCTTCTGATACCCATCCCGCTATTAGGTCAATTCAAAAAAGAAAGCAAGGGCATCAAAAAGAGAGAAAAGGCATATGGGGGGGGTCAGTGAAAAAGACACACAAAGTAAACAAATGGTCGGTTTTGTTACCCCAATTTTCCTAAAAACAAAAGGGGCTTGATGGGGGGGGGGGCGTAACGGGCTACGGGCCCCGTTGAATCTAAATCCGCCCTGGTAGTAACTGGTTACTGAGGGGGAAAAAAAGTTGGATTAATGGTGTGTGCAATTCATTGGAAAAGTAAGAACGAATTTTCCTCCTACGAAAAATCTTCGGGGAGGGAAGGAGCAAAGGCTCCGCCTACACTCCAAAAATTCGAGACCTGTGCCCCCCCAAAACTTTTGGTCACGCTACGCCTATGTATATTATATATATATTATAACAGAAAAGAAACTTTTAACGGAACACATTGCAAGAGTCAATCCTTTTATTCCCTTCCTGCCCTTACATCTGGGCCGTGGTGGCCCGATCGGTAAGGCATCGGACTCGTGTCCGGAGGGACCCGGGTTCGATCCCAGCCGATCAAAGATCCACCGTCTTGATTAATGGTGGCTGGGAGGCGTTAAAAATGTCGTGGTCACGAAGTCCTCCAAGTGAAACGATACCTCTGGGGGTGCTGGGCCTAGGGTTTGCTCGACCCTAGGTTCTGGTTCAAAATTAAGAACAGAGCGTCCTTCAGGGCCCTATCCCGGTTAAACCACGAAGCTGTGGTAGGTACGTGGGACCCTGGAGGTGTGAAATGAAATGCCCTTACATCTAAAAATGTAGGACAGATGTGGCTTGACTCCTGGTCCGGATCCGGTCTTTAGGGCTCCATCTAACCGTTGCCATCCCTAGTTGCAAGTTTAAAAAAATGTATGCTGTTATCTTCATATATGGTCATTCCGGCGAAAATGGTACAAATCATGTCTGTAACTCTTTACTTAAGATTATCAATTTAAATAATTTCCACCAACTAATCACATTTTCTTTATTGAGTTTCCATTTATTTGTGTATAATGAATTTTTTTCATCATGAAATTGACTGTAACAGAGTGGACATCCCACAGTTCAAATTGACTACCATAAAAAAAGAATTAGGCTCATCCTGGTTGTTGACTACATAATTCAATGTAGCAAGCTAATCACGGCAGTTATACTGAGATTGAATGCAAAGGTTTATTTTATTTCTAAAAGGCTTGTAACAGAGTGGACAATTCGCAACATCGAAAATCTAGGGACATGGATGAATAATAGTGTTTTTTGGGGAAATTTTTTTCATTTGCGTAATAATCTGCAGAAATGGTGTCAGAAGCATCTTTTGTGCAGTGCATTGTAATTTATTTTGTTGTTACATTTCAGTTTAATTTTAAATCATATTAAAAATTCTAGCAATTTGAAGTTAGGACGCATCATTTTCCCCTTCTTCTGACAAAAATAATTTTTTTGTGTCCTTTCTAAATTGATTATACCTGATCAATTGATACTTGATGACAGAAAATTAAATGGAGAACCATTAAAAATAGTTTTTAATGGGTGGTAGTTATTAAAATTGATTTTAAAAAACTCTGAAGTCTCGGACATGATTTGTACCATTTTCGCTGGAATGACCCATATAAAAAACACAAACTCCAAAATATGTGTGTCCGGAGTAAACTCAAAAACTACCCGACCGATTTCGTTCCAATTTTTACAGCAGTTGCAGATTAGCTCAGGGAAGATTGTTAGACCAGGTCAGAAAAAATTTAATAAATAGTTCTTTTATTTGAAATCTAAATTTTTGACCCAAAAATGGCTCTATATTTAGAAAAATAATTATCGTATCGTCTTGATCTCATTCGAAAAATTACGACGAGTTCTATAATGGAACATTTTCTACCTACGATGCTGTGAATTGGATGCCAAAAAATCAAGTGGAAAGAACTTATGAGCGTTCAAAGTTAGTGAAATTCAAATTTTAATTGCCGTTGCCACTTTGTTCAAACATGGAAAGATCGACTTCGACATTTCAATACGAAGTGAATTTAGCCAAGGCTTAGCTTGATCTTTGCAGTTTTCGGGATTACGCTTAAATTTTTTGAAGGGAAAAACACTACTTCTTCCAAATCAAAGAAAAAGAAAACTCTGGGAAGGAACAGTAGTTGTTTTCAGTCTAAAAAGTATTTTATTGCATATTTAAAACATGTATCTTTTGAGTAAAAATAGACAATGTTAAAAAAAATAATACCATTAAAATCTGCCTGCGTCTGTCCTTTTAGCGAGCCGCTTTAGCGGGGAGTAGTAGTTTATTGAAACTTTCCTTGCTACTTTAAAGGCGAGACGCCTTGGCGGCGAGTAGTTTGTTTAAACTTTCCTTAATACTTTAAAGCCCGTCGAACGCCGGGCCCTGCAGCTAGTAAAATGATAAAGTTCTTTGTTATTAAAGTCTGCAATCTCTGGATGGCATACTTGAGTTGGTGGTATATTGTGTCCAATGCAAGTTTCATTGTGAAATAAGTTGTTCTTTTTCTGTATAATAATTTTCAAAATACATTTCCAGTGTGCTCATTCTGAAAAAGATAAGCTATCTTGACTCAGACATGTGACCCAAATAGGATGAAAAATACTGCAATTGCATGGCTGTGTGAACTAACATGTCATTGTTGGTAAATTGTACTACACCTGCAAGTTTATCCATGAGTTTTTGTCTAGATGAGTATTTTAATTATATGCATGTAGTTAACTATCAGACGTTCATTAATCCTTCAATGCCTCTTCTTTTTTTCTGCATACATTATTTTGCTTTCCAAAAAATAGTAATTCAATAAAACTGCTGAAAAATTCCATGTATGACCATTTTGCTTAGCCTTCCACTACTTTTAGAGTCAGTAAATTGGCAGAAAGTAGTAAAGCAATTCTACATGCCAGGTTCAGACAAAAAAGAGAAATTCTTATTTAAGTGATTTACTACCTGAGCGCGTAACATAAAGAATATTTTTATGCAAATTATAGTTAAGGTTGGGCATTTTGCTAGCAAAATGGTATTTTTGCCGGGACAGTGGCAAAAACTGGAAAAAACCTGGTAAAAACCGGCATAAATGGAAAAAACTAGAAAAAATTGCTGAATATAAAAAAAAAAATACTAAAAAACAGTACAATTTTGGGAAACTACAATTGAGAGTAAAATCAGAAAATTAATTTGAAATTTCATTGGTATTAATTAAATAATTAAAGTATTTTAAAATAATTCTTGAGAAAAAAAAAACTTGAAATAGATTAGGAAAAAATGTTTCAAAACTTGTTTTTGCTATTCAGTTTTGGAAAAACAAGTATGTATTCTAATTCTAGTGAAGAAATTTAATTGAATTTAATGAGTTTACCATTTAATGAACTTTTCATCATTGGTTACCCATAGTTTAATACGAGTTAAAAATAAACTATGTTTCCATCTCCTAGTCATAAAAAATATATAACGTTTCCATCCCATGATAGCATCTCAGAGCAACAATGAGAAATTTAAGCCTCAGAACAGTAGTAAGATAGTTAGGCCAGTCATATTGTAGGGTCAGGAGGAGAAAATTGCCTCTCCCCCTCTGATTTATAAAAATGAAAGCATTTACAAATAAATGGTTATTGCTTTGGTTGTTTTTTGGCATAATATGCATTGAATATAACCCTGTGACCCCTCCCCCACCCTGGAAAAATTGAAAATGGCGGGTCTGAACTACTATCACTGTGAAATGATGTTATAAATACTATTTATAGTTCATTTCTCTATAAATTTACATTGCCTTTTTAGGATAGATCTGGAATGACTTCCCTGTTAAAAACTAACAGGGGGGGGGGGGTAACTCGTCCCGAACTAGAATTTTTGGGAAGGGAGATATTATCAATTTTCTGGAATGAAGTTCCAATTTTACCGAATGATAAAATACAAGCATGCACACATGTTGTACATTTAAACGTTTAGTGAGAAAAAACATTAGGCATGTTTTAAAAAACAATTCTAAAAACTGAAAAGACCAAATAATCTCAATGTTGCAATATTGTCTTCAAATTGGCGAATTGTCAGCAAAATGTGCTGAATGCGGAAATTATTAGGAGGTCAGTGATCTCCCATCGGGGAGCTCCTGCCTTTGCCTACACTGTAAAAAAAAACTGTAAATTTTGAAGAAATTATCCATATTTTTTACAGAAAAAATCTGTTTGTGATAAAATACAGGATTTCTCTGTTTTTTTAATCTCCGTAGCCGGTTATAAGCGCATTAACTGTTAACGGTTTCTTCACCGCGAAGCTCCATTGCTCGATTTTAACCACGTGACCCATCCTGCCATCCGAGTGGTTGGATTGGAGATTCGAAGTAATGGCGGATGTTTTAGTCGTTGAAAAGTAAATAAAATATTGAAAACTGGAGGAAACACTTTGGAGTTCAACAAGCTGAAAACTTTCCCACTATCCCGTAGAGTTGCCGGTAAGTTAATTTTTAACATCAAATTAATTATTGTTTAAGTTTTAGTTGATAATTTTCCGATTATTTTATGTGAAATGTAAACCGTTCCATCTTCTATGGTTTCTATTTGCATAAAAGTTTCAGGACTAGCCTCATAATTTGTTGATTTGAAGGGTCAGTGAAACAAAGCATGTTATACGTATCGTATCGTCTTGATTTTCTTTATCTATGTTTTAATGTAAGTTTACTTCTGTGTCATTTTCAAAATTGTATGTCATCAGGACCCCTTTTACCGTGATACAGTACATGCGTTTTAGAACGATCACTCATTCCTGTGACCCTGCTGTTATAGCCATGGGTGATTGTGTTCCGGTATTTTACCGGATTTCCGGTATTTTCATGATAGATTCCGGTATTTTCATATTCGAAAATGCCGGAAGTAAAATATTTTTAATTATGCTTTTATCTTCCCACCTCCGGATTTTTTTTCTTTTTCGAATTTTCGATGATTATGCCGATAATTATTAATAATATTCATCAAATAGAAATGTTCAGGTGTAAATTCTAAGTGTTTTTTTTTTACCTTACTAAATTACCTTATTTGCATTCGATATGAGAATCGAATTTTTCTCACTTTTGATGCTTATTCCCCTTAGTTAGGAGACAAATAAATGAAATGTAACAAATGCAACTTTCATTGCTTTATAAATGCTTTCGCACAACAAATAGCAATTCTGTTAGACTTTTGCTTTCGCCTTAAAATATTTTTTTTGAAGATAATTGCTCATCACCAGCTCAAAAGTAACTTTATTACTCATTTACAATTTAATTAAATGCATGTACAATATTTTGACTAAAAACTATTTGAATATATGAAATGTGTTAGTTTATGAAAGGAAATTAATTATTACTAGGTGTGCTTAGTAATAGGGGCCTTGGTTTTAAAAACACTCCCCCCCCACCCCCCCACTTTTTCTTTAAAACTTTCAGGTATTTTTTTATGAACTCACAATCACCCCTGAAGTTATAGCGACCAATGCATGTCCCATTTGCTACTTTATAGATGCAATGTTACTTAAACCTCTGAGCTGAATCGCTCGTTCTAATATAACGTTCAAACAGGATTCAACATTTTATAATTCTCAGGACTATCTTTGCAAGAACTAAAATTTACCAATTTTATGCTTCTAAACCTCAAGTATTTACATTGAAAGGAGCTATAAAATAAATGTTTTAAAAAGCGATCGAAGTGAAACACTACTTTTTGAAATAAAGAAAGAATCAAAGTATGCTAACCGTTACCTTTAATTTAAAAATAATTGATTTGTGTCATTTATTTTCAGCACAGTTTGTTGAAAACTGTAGTGCTTTAAAGTTAATGTGGAATTCATGTTTATTATTGTCAGGGTTCGCCGATATATATCAGTCGATATATATCATGATATATATCCGATATTTATTCTGAAAATATCACGATATTTTGATATTTTCGATATTTATTTTTTGAAATGCAATATTTTCAATAGAAAAATGGTGAATAATGTAAACCTAACAGTTAGTTGTGTTGAGTATATAGATATGCTGAAACCTGTAGCAAATGCATTAGATAAAATGCAAAGTAATGACACTAAGATTGCTGAATGTGTCGAAATTTGGTACGATCTAAAGCAAAATTTTAAGCAACATGCAGCAGATGTTAAGAAATGTTTATTGACACGAGAAGATGTGGCTTTGAGACCTGCACATTTTGCTGAAAATATTTTGGATCACCGATTTCGTGGTAGAAACTTAACTGAGGCACAAAAGCAAAGTGCTTTTAATTTTATTCATTCTACAGATAAAGAACTGTTACCATTAGTAATGAGTTTTTTGGCACAAAAAGCACCTTTTCAAAGTTTTATGTTTGCAGAAGATTTCATGAAAGTTGAACCTTTAGTGTGGTGGGGAAACATTCTATTGGAATTAAAAATGAAAGAAAAAGTTGACAATTTGGTTCAACAGCTGTCAACTGCATCACCAACTTAAGCTGGATTAGAGAGATTATTCTCTAGTTTTGGTTTCATACAGTCAAAACTGAGAAATAGATTAGGGACTGAAAAATCATATAAGCTTACATTTATTTTTAAATATTACAATACACAAAAATGCAACATATAGTTTTTGTTTTGGTAACAAAATTTACTATGTAAAACTAAATAAAAGATTCAAATTTTATATTTGCTTTTAATGTTGTTCAGTTACAGTTTTGTTTTGTCTTTGCAATATGTTAAAACAATAAATAAGTTGTTTAGTTCTAATGTTTTAAAAATAAAGTCAATATTATAGTTTGAAGTATTAATTAATAAAAAAAGTTATGGTATAAATGAAAAAATACATATAAATATTGCATATTGTAATAATCAATTACACTAATATAATGTACGGTTATCAATAAGTTTTCATGTTTTGGTTTTGATATTACATGATAGTTGATATTTATGTATATGATACTGTAATTATTTTTATATGAGCATAATAGTCAATATCCAGTATAGTAGCCAACATCATCATTAGGTAAAAAAATTTTAAAATATTAAACTATTACATTTCAGCAAAAATGGCTGCATAGCATTTCATTGTATGTAAATTTTAATGTATATTTAGGTAGAGAAATATTGAAAGAAACATTAATTTTTAGTCTGTACTGTAATAATACTTATTTAAGGAAATAATTTGAGGATGTAGTTACTATTTAAAGAATTAAGCTTGCGCGAATTGAAAATATCGGATATATATCAAAATATCGGATATATATCAAAATATCGGATATTTTCGATATTTTCGAAAATATCACGATATTAACGAACCCTGATTATTGTAACTAAAAGTTTAAAAAATCTGCAATTGCTTGTTTTTATCTTTTTTTAATGAAGCATGGCGTGTTAAAAGTATTACAGAATTTAAAAATACTGTCAACCCCGCTTAAACGAATACCGTCAGTTCCAAGAAATATTCGAATAAGCGGGGTATTCGATTAAGTGGGGATCTTTAACATTGTGTCTATGACATGGGAAATATATTCGGTTTCGAGATATATTTTATTCGTATAAATGGGGTACTACTATAGTTATTAAAAAGCACATTTAAAAAGGAAGTTAAAAACAAGCTAAATTATTAAAATATATATAAATATAAAAACTAGGTTTTTGATATCTATCTGCTAAAATGTGCATTTACCCCTAAAGAAGCATGTAACACTAATAACTCTGTTTTGAAAATTCTTCCTTACTACATAAAAGGAAGTAAAAATGTCTGTTGTCTGGTTTTTTGAAATAATTGGTTCAATTAGAGAATCGACATAAAATTAAAACAACCGTCAGATAATACATAAATGCTTTTCTAAAGTTTTTTTTTATTTCATGTGAAGATATGATCTGGTACAGATAAAAAAATTCTTCTTGTTGGGTTATTCCAGCGAACATGGTACAAATCATGTCTGAAACTCTTTACTTAAGATTATCAATTTAAATCATTTCCACCAACTAATCATATTTTTTTAATGAAGTTTCCGTTTATTTGTGTATAATGAAGTGTAAATAACTAGTACATGACTCATTTATGAAAGGATTTTGAATATTTTGATCACTTTGTGTTAAACAGAGTGGACAAATAAGCCTTTAAAAATATCTTTATAATCACAAAGAAAGGTTAGAATCACAGAACAAGCATAAAGTGGAATAAACATCCTAAAACTGTAAGTAAAACTGTCTGCTTTTTCAAGAAAAATCTATTTTTTTCATTATGAAATCAACTGTAACAGAGTGGACATCCAACAGTTCAAATTAACTAACCATAAGAAAAGAATTAGGCTCACTCTGGTTGTTGACTACATAATTCAATGTAGCAAGCTAATCATGGCATTTATACTACCTATATTTTTAAAAAAATATATCAGATTGAATGCGATTTGTTCATTTTATTTCTAAAAGGCTTGTGACAGAGTGGACAATTCGAAACATAGAAAATCTAGGGACATGGATAAATAATAGTGTTTTTTGGGGAATTTTTTTTTCATTTGTGTAATAATCTGCAGAAATGGTGTCAGAAGCATCTTTTATGCAGTGTAGTTTAATTTATTGTGTTGTTACATTTCAGTTTAATTTTAAATCACAGTTAAAATTCTATAGCAATTTGAAGCTGGGACACGTCATTTTCTCCTTCTTCTGACAAAGACTTTTTTTTTTTTTGTGTCCTTTCTAAAAGGATTATACCTAATCAATTGATACTTGATGGCACAAAATTAAATGGAGAACCAATAAAAAATACACTTAATAGGTGGTAGCTATTAAAATTGATTATAAAAAATTCTAAAGTAAGTCTTGGACATGATTTGTACGATTTTCGCTGAAATGACCCACATTCTCTATAAAATATTGTATTCATAGTATTTAACTAGGGTTAAAAGTCTAAATGGTCTCATACTTTTTATTA
>JAXGGA010010277.1:0-10000 GCA_038373865.1 Uloborus plumipes
ACTTATATGCAAATACATTGATTTCTCAAAGCCGGGGGGGGACTGACCCCCCTGCCCCCCTAAATGACTGGTCTGCCCCCCCCCCAAATACTACAAAGCCTCCAAAAAGGAGAGGCCCTCAAAACAAAATGCTATTCTTTCTTTCTGCTTTAAAGATTTCACTGGAGCAGACTTCCATGGCTTAGCAGTTAGCACCCATGCATTAATTTACAACATAGTGCCCTGAAATGTCTAAAATTCTGAAACAGGATCATAAAATCCTCAATATCAATAATCAATACAAAGTTATTCAAACGTAGTAATTCAGGACGGATTTAGTACTCGATAGTTTTTAGTTTTGTACTCTAGTACATAAATAAGAACTTCAAGTTCGTGTTGCATGATTGTTCCTTAAAAAAAAAAAAAAAATGCGTTTTCTACAAAGGAAAGCAGCTTGTGTCCAATTGATCACATTTGTTGTTCGAAACTGAAAAAAAAAAAAAAAACATTTTTAAGGACCCTGCTCCACATTAACGTAAAGCAGAAAAATAAAGCAGAAACGTAAAATGGATTAAATGGTGTTCCTATGCAAAGTACCCGGATTTTCGGTTTCTGCCTGCGGTTTCGGTCGCGTTTTCCGCTGATGTGGAGCAGGGCCCCTAAGTGCACTCTTTTTCTTCCCTTAACCTTCGTTACTACGTGTTGATCTTTTTGTTGAGAATTTCAAAGAATTTAAAGAAGATCAGTGCATGTGCTTAGTAGGCACTCATGTCATTGTTTTCTTGGCTACCCCGCATCTGAATGTTGGAATACTTACCCTGGCTCATAGGTGTTTTTGCAAAAGTGTTTCATTTTCTAGGTCTTCTCAAAACTTTTTAAATGTGGGGGGGGGGGGGGGTGAAATATTAATGAAGAAGGTTAACGGGCAAGATTTCAAGAGAAAGTGAAGAAAAGCAACTATTGGGCCGTAATATTTTGAAACGAAAGTGTTTCTTATCACAAGAATTGTATAATTTTCCTTGAACCATGCATAAATTGGATTATTTCTTTTCAAATTTCTTTTTGATTTATACGGGTTATTCTACGATCAATGCGTTTTTTGTGTCCCCAAAGAAAAAATAATCTGTTTAATTTCACACTCATTATATCACTAGTAGCCGCTATTTTTATGATTGTAGTGGTAAGGGTCAGACGAAATTTAAATTTTTGGGGGTTTATCGATACCAGGGAAAAATGCGTTGCCAGGGGAGTGACACTATTGGCTAAATTCTGGTTTGATTTACTATTATTTCACTTATTTTTCGGTATAAAATCAGAGTATGGACTCATTTCTATAAGACCTGTATTCAAAAAAAAATTTTCGCGTTGTAATAAAATAAAAAAAATCAATCTTGAAAACACGACATGTTGCATACAAGTCGCACCGCAGATCCCAAATAAAAATACTTCCCGCATTATTTACATTCATTCAAATTACTTTCACAGGGGCAATTAAGATTAAAAATGAAATTAATTATGCTTATAACACAGTTTTAATGTATATTTACCCTTTTTTGGAACAAAACTGTCAGGGGAGTGACGCCAGAGAAGTGACAAAATCACACATTACCTATAAAAACAACATCACGTGTTCTTCTTACCAGAACTTCACGTAAACCGTGATGTCTGCACACAATGAGCATCTCTTCTCTATCTCTACTATCTCTATCTCTACTAATAATAAAGCTGAAAGTTTGTCTCTCTGTCTTTCCTTCTGTCTTTCCTTCTGTCTGTCTGTTACGCGCGTAGCGCCAAAACCGTTCGGTCGATTTTTATGCCACTTGGTACAAAATTAGTTTGTAGCATGTAGTTTTGCACCTCGAAGCGATTTTTCGAAAATTCCATTTCGTTCTTTTTCTATTCGAATTCTTAGCGGAAATTCGATAAAATAGGGAAGAAATATTTTATACACATTTTCAAGTCTTATGTCATTCGAAAGCTTGAATTTTTCTGCACAAAATGAAGTTTTTTCGAAGTTTCTACGATCATCAGGAGAGCTGTAACAATTGTTTTTAGAATCCCGGAATTCAAGGCTTACCTTCAGTAAAGCAAGCCAAACGATTCTAAAATGGTTAATGAAATGAATTATTTTATCAACGGAAATCAACTTTTCATGCTGTTACTATGGTTACGTGTTCATACTTATTTTTGTTTCGTTCTTTTTCCAGGGTTGCCAGAAGTAGTATTTTTGATACTACGGTAGTATTTTTTCGGCCCAAATAAGGAGCGTAGTATTTTTCTGGCCACCCTGTTTCCAATATACTAATGACTTAATTAAAAGATTTGGCGGATTTTTTTTCCATTTTTATAGATTTCGCATTTCAGCAATATTGATTTTGGCAACGTTTAGAAACAGTAGTAGGAGCGTCTATCGCCCATTTAGCGAGAAAGGGGTACCCAAAGCACAAAGATTAACCAAATATCGTATAAATTGTGACATTGCAACGTTCTTTTTAAAGTGTTTCATTTCGGAAAATGTATTGTTTTGTTTTTAAAGCTGGGAAAGGAAACTTTCTTCTTCTTTCAAATTTTGGTAAGATTTCTGTTGGTTTCTGTGAGCAACAAAATTGTTCTTATTTTCTCTTTTGGCTTATTTTTGTGCATCTCCAGTTGGGGTTTCATTTGAATGTCACAAGGGGATGCTTTACCCCTTTTTTGGAGTTAATCAGTGTTAATTTCAATGCAGATGAATTGGCGCGACCACTTGGCGATATATCGCCAAGCCTTTGGTCGCGAAGTATTTGTCGCCAATTTGGCGACATATCGCCAAGTTGGCGAATTTTTTTTTTTTATTTGGACTCAATTTGGCGCTATTAGCGATATTTTGCCAATTTGGCGACAAATTTGCGATTTTTTTAAAAACTTTTTTTTGGGGGGGGGGTTCAATTTGGCGCTATTGGTGATATTTTGCGAAAAATTCACTGAATGATGTTAAAATCGGCGATATTTTGGAGATTAATCATTGTAAAACATTTTTTTGCATTGTTTCGTGGCAAACTAGGGATATAAATGTTTGAATTGTTATCTTACTCCCTCCAAGCACTATTTTAGCACTTAAGGCATCTACTAAGAAATGTACACGTAAAAGGAAGTAGTGTAGGGCCCATACCAAATTTTTATATCATACTTTGAAGGAATTGTAGTTGAATTATAACTAAAATAGAGTATTTTTTCTGCTATATTAATTATTTTACAAATGAACTTTTAATTTTATACCACGGGCAAAGCCGTGCGGGTACCGCTAGTTACATTATACATACGCACACTTATGTAACGATGAAATATAAAAAGTTATACTTACCAGGGGAAATACTACAGCGACTGGCGCAGTAAGCTTTGAGGCACTTTCAACAAGAACCGATGCAATAATATTCGATTTTTTTTAAAACCACGTAGCTTGTTTTTAACTTTACTTAGTATTACACTGGTTATTCGCAATCAACGTCATCCTTATGCATTTTTTATGCGAAATTTCAGTCTTTGAAGTTCGCCAGGTGGAGGTGACACTGTTGTTATGGCCCGTTGAAAAGTGTATTTTTTAAAAATAATAGTAAATATTTTTTCAATGTTTACTGATGAAATATGTTTCTCTGTTAATGTAAGTGTATGACTATGGCAAAAAACATTATGCCAAGTTAGCAAAAATTGAACGTCGAACATGTTTGTATAAAAACTAGTATTTGGACAGGCCAGGGTAGTATACATTTATGACTATTTTCAGCTATAAATGATAAAATAAAATAATTGTAGTGAATTTATTGGGTGGTCCATATAAAAGATAATAGTCTGTAATGCTTAAGCATACAAAAACAATAATAAAATCAGTTTTACATGAAGTTTTTCCATTGGCCGTCTAAATTCAAATAGCGTAGAATCACCCATACATTTATTTGAGCTGAGAATGGGATAGCTCTAATACGTTTCAATAAATTACAAACAGGTAACATAGTTTTTAACCCTTCACTGCATGGTGTGCCTGATCTGGCACACACAAAAAACCCCTCATACATTCTTATGATATTTAAATGCAGTTAAACTGAGTTTTACGCCCCTTCTGGAACATTGCTATAACAGTTTAGTGTGATGTTTATGCACTAGTTAGTTGCACTAGTCTAGGTATTACAGTTCTTGCTTTTGAAAAAAAGAGTGTCTGCATTTCCGTTAGAAGTGTGCTTAGTCATTATTTACTTTGTTCTAAAAATGTTTAAATACACTTAGTGGCAAATTTGTTTGTATCACTTATGGCACAAAACACATTGTAGATTATTACACTTATCGGTATACAAAGCATATGCTATGTATGTGCTTTGTGCCATATGTAGAACAAACAATTAAAACATCATTTTTGGTGCACGTTTTTAAGATTAATTTTTTTCTTCATTTTTCCTGAGCTCAGAGCTATTAAAAGGTAACATATGATTTTTTTCATGAAAATATAAAAAATCGTGCAGTGAAGGGATAAAATGCTATTGAAATTAGTTTCGTAGGAGCAAATTCTAGCATTTATTTTAAATATAAAGAAGAAATTCTCAAAAACGAAATACTCGCAGCTGGCTTATTTGTATTAAAAGTGAATTTAATCATTAAAAACTAATTGGCTCCTTTTTTCATGGTAGTTTTATTTTCCCCTATTTACTTTTTAAAGACCCAATTTCTGTTAGAACTTTCCAATTGGGTAAAATAACTGATTTAAATTTTTAAATTAGAAATCAGTGATATCGATTTTTTTACATAACATCTTATGTAACTGCTTCCCTGATAATGCTTTTGAAGTTGCTTTTCTTGATGAATTAGTTGCATTAGAGGGAAGCTATTTGAGACAGTTAATGTTTTAGTTATCTTTCTCTCTTTTTTTTTTTCAATTATACTTTGAAGTGTTTCTAGATTTTTTTTCCAGGGACTGAAAAAACAAAAAGATGCTTCAAGCGCTGACCCTAAATCAAAGTTCACCATCGGGCAATGTAGAAGAGTGAGAACGTTTACGATAGCGATTTATTCTATTCTCACAAAAGGCAATATTTTCGGAGAACAAGCTCTGAAAATTTCAAGGAAGCGAAATTTTCCCCTACAAGGTTTACTCTTTGATGTTTATTTTGAGCTCTTTAAGCGTTTATTGAAAATTGGTAGCTCGTTTTTAGCCTACTTTCCCGTTAAAAATAAAAGAAAGACGAAAAAAGTATTAAAAGTAGCTTAATGCATCTAAAAAATATCGCCAAGTCCAAAAAAAATCGCCAAGTTAAAAAAAATATCGCCAAGTCCAAAAAATATCGCCAAGTAAAAAAATAAAGAGGTAAAATTAATATCGAAAAATTAAAAATTTGAAAGCAGGGTATTGAGATGGGGAATTTGCGTGTCGGTCTGTCGGTCGGTCGTGTCTGTCTGTCCCCCCCTAATAACTCTTGAATGAACATTCCGATTTGGACAAACTTTTTTTTGTTGGAAAGATCTCGGCGAGTACAGCTCATTCCCATATTTGATTTTTGGATTTGAACAATTTTTGGTTCAACTTTGAGCCGTTCAAATAACCGGTCCCGCGATACTAACTTTTGAATGAACAGTCCGATTTGAACAAACTTTTTTTTGTTCGAAAGATCTTTTCAAGGATACTTCATTCCCGTACCTACATTTTTGATTTGAACAATTTTTTCGTTCAACATTGAACCGTTCAAACAAGCTCTCACCCCTAATAACTTTTGAGTGAACAATCCGATTTAAACAAACTTTTTTTTTGTTCGAAAGATATCGGCAAGGATACTTCATTACCGCATTTAATTTTTCAATTTGAACATTTTTTCGTTCAACATTGAACCGTTCAAGCAACCTTTCTCCACCTAATAACTTTTAAGTGAACCGTCTGAATTGAATAAACTTTTTTTGTTCGAAAGATCTCGGAGAGATTCGTTCCCATATTTCACTTTTCAATTTGAACCATTTTTCGTTCAATGATGAACCGTTCAGAAAAATTTTTAACATGAGCGCCTACTGGGAAATTTAAATTGAATGTTGATTCTAAACTTAAAGGCGAATTTCCTTCAAACTAACTTTGTAAGAAAACACTTTTGATAAAAAATGTATGCTAAGTACTTTTCTGAAAAATCTTCTGTGAGGACTCTGATTCCGACTCCGACTCCGCAAACATGGCGGAAATGCAGGCTCAGAAAAAAATGACTGACTGGGCAGACGATTTTTTGTTTATTTATTCATTTTTTTTGTTTAATGTATTATTATTTTTTTTTATTTTTATTTTTTTTTGGCAGACGATATTTTTTTTTTTGATTACAAAAATTGTTCATTCACGAGAGCATTTTATTCTTTACTTATATTTAACGACTGGCAACGGATTAAAAATAAAATTCGAGACATTTTATTAACGAACGAGGTTTCTTCTTTCTTCGATAAAATGTGTTTTGATGTTTTGTACTTTTATTTTATTTTTTATTTTTTTTTTCATTTGAAACCGATTGTGAAATTTTTCTACGGAAGAACTATAGCAGTTACATTCTTTAAAAGGTGCGACAAAACTTTATTTACTCGTTTATTTACTTTTTACGTGTCCTGATCATCTGATGAGAGGGGTATATTTTGCTTTTAGAAATCAGCTTTAAGTGTTATAAAGGTATGTTTGACATAATTTTCAGTTTCAGATATTCAAGAGAATATTGATTAGATGCTAGATTGCCGATGTCGATGTACGGGAAAGTAGGCTCGTTTAGTTCTTTACAGAACTTCTTGTTGAAAACTTGGAATGAACTTTATGTGAACTTTTGAGTAACATATGATGTTTTTGGACTGAACTCAGTCATATTCAAACCCAATAGATTAGAGCAATAAGTTATACACAGGGACGTCATTTCAAGTTTTTCCAGGGGGGGGGGGGGGCAAAGGGTCTAAACGCAATGTAATTTCACAGGAAAACATCAAAAACCACACCCACTTATATGTAAATACATTGATTTCTCAAAGCCAGGTAAGGGCAATTGACCCACCCTGCCCCCCCTAAATGACGAGCCTGGTTATACAATAGTTTTGGTCTTAAAACTTACGTGTCCTTCTTGCAAACAATTTTCATCGTCGTTATTACTATTATTAATTCTTAAAGTTGGTTTATATCCTTTAGTGATGAATATGTTGTAGTCATTAATATGAAGTACATACCCTGCTGTTCATACTTTTATAGTGGTTAGCATGATTGTTCTGCGTACAAAACTTCAATTCTTGAGCTTCATTATTATTTATTTTGTGCGAAACTAAAGCTTAAATCTGCTTGCAGTTGCTGATATTTAGAAGAAAAACCTGCTCTCTTAATCAGAAAAGGCTGGATTTGAAGCTTCTATTCGATAAAGGTGTTTATATCTAAATCTAAAAACATGAAAATTTCACGATTTGAGTCATCTTGATGGATTTAGTTTCTTTAATTTGTTCTGATTGGTGTATTCAGATCTTCGTTTACTTTGTCTCAACCAATTTCCTCTACAGGAAGAAATACCAGAACTTAGGAGTCCACAGCTTTAAGAGTTTGTAGGAGGATTTTATGACGCCAGAATTCGGGAAAACATCCAATTTGGTTTATTCTTGCACCATTGGTACGTACAACTGAAATTAGCTTAAATTAATTGAAATAACTGCCGCCAATGAATGCAAATAGCATCTGATATTAAAAACCCAATTCCACAATATCCATGTCAAACTAAAAATAACCAATTGTTTTGCAGAACTTTTAATTTTCGTGAATCCCCGGGAGCTTTATGGTTTCTTTACAATCTGACTTGTTAATTATAACGCTGAGCTGCGAAAGTAAAACTGTTTGAAGTAAACAATATGATTTTATATGATGCCGATGTGCTGAGTTCAAATATCCAATCCATTTACTTCTATTATGTCAGGCTTTCTTGAGAAACCACTGGACAGTATACATTAGGGTGGGGCTAAAAATAAAAAGTTTTTCAGATCAACTTCTAATAGTTGCCAAAAGTTGTCTTTGATGATAGTTAGCTTTTTTGTAAAATTTTGAGAAAAATCGGTTAATATCTTCAGGGGGCGCTGCGATCGCAAAGTTTTACCATAGCTTTTATAGGGATTTTATGGTTAAAATATGAAACACAATGCCGTTACCCTACTAAAAATGACCCGTAGAAATCAATAGAAAAATCTATTGATATCAGTTCAGTTCTATTGATATGAACTGATTTCTACGGATGTCTCTATTGATATCAATAGAGCTATTGATATCTGTAGCCTATTGATCATATCCTCAATGGATATCAATAGATTTCTACGGATGTCTCTATTGATATCAATAGAGCTATTGATATCTGTAGCCTATTGATCATATCCTCAATGGATATCAATAGATTTCTACGGATGTCTCTATTGATATCAATAGAGCTATTGATATCTGTAGCCTATTGATAATATCCTCCATGGATATCATTAGATTTCTACGGATGTCTCTATTGATATCAATAGAAGCTATTGATGTCTGTAGCCTAGTGATCATATCCTCAATGGATATCAATAAAGGCCTATAGACATCAATATAAATTTGGTCAGTAGGAAAGCATCCCAATGGATATCACTTAAAGCTTTACAGACATCAATAGAAATCCGATCAATAGGATACTGGTACCAAAGGATATTCATAAATCTTTAATTGACATAAATAGAAATCCGATAGGTAGTATACTAATTCCAATTGATATCTGTAGAAAGGAAATCATTGAGTTTAAACTTAAGTAAGTCTCGGTATAATTAGTGAGCTATAGGAAGGTTATTAATGATAATTTTAAAAAAGCAAAAGAGTTTAAACTATATAAATAAAGATAAATATAATTTTTAAATAATTGATTTTGACTGAAATTAACTGATAAAATTTCTGACTTTTTAAAATATATGATATTACAGATTCATGGATTATGCCAGTCATTTTTTCTTCCTTTTAAGTTTGAAAAAAATCAATAATTTTATTTCAAATCATCACAGACCGCTATGGTTCAACCATTTATTTCAAAGTAGTCCGAGGGCAGGAGTCTCAAAATGAGTTTTAAACTAAGTTTTGTTCCGACAATTGAGGGGCAATTTTATTCTGCTGAAATACAACACAATCTTAGCTAAAGAACGTAAAATTCATGAAGTTCTCCAAAATATAATTCTCCATTTCATTTCATTTCATTTCACCCTCCAGGGTCCCCCGTACCTACCAGCTTAGTGGTTTAACCGGGATAGGGCCCTGAAGAGCGCTCTGTTCTTAATTTTGAACCAGAACCTAGGGTCGAGCAAACCATAGGCCCTAGCACCCCCAGAGGTACCGTTTCACTTGGAGGACTTTGTGACCACGACATTTTTAACGCCTCCCAGTCATCATTAATCAAGACGGTGGATCTTTGATCGGCTGGGATCAAACCCGGGTCCTTTCAGACACGAGTCCGATGCCTTACCGATCGGGCCACCACGGCCCTAATTCTCCATTAAAAGACAGTTATCGAAATTATTTGGAACTACAGTCGACGCTTGTTATAACGACCTTGCGTTATAAAGACCATCCTAATATAACGACTGGTGAGAAAACCCCCAACTGTATCCCAATATACTCTATGTTCTACCTCTTATAGCGACCATTCGTTATAAAGACCGTTTTCTGTAGGACGGAGACGGTTGTTATATCGAGCGTCGACTGTATTTTGTTCGCACGATTTCATCTGGAGTGCATGAAAATCAGAAAACGATTGTAACGTGACGACATATAGAAACAGATTGGCCTTTCTTGCTAATATTCTGGACGATTTTGGAGAAGGGAGATTTTGTAACGTCATTTAATGATGTAGTCAACAATTTATATTTTTACATTCAGACACTAACTTTAATGTGCAAGTTGGAGAAAACTGATTGATGTGAGGTAATAAAAATATAAAGAAACAAACAGTAAAACTCACAATTCAATTCATTTTTTTGTTTTAATATCAGAACATTTTCCTTTTTCTTTTTT
>JAXGGA010010277.1:20000-47660 GCA_038373865.1 Uloborus plumipes
GAGGAGCTAAATCTCTGCTATCTAAAAGTGGCAACGAATTCTCACACGCCGCCAGAGGACGCTAGCTGAAACGCTCCCTACTTCCTACGGGATTCAATGTAAATGATACTGAATCTGTCCTCTCTTTAAATGCTGCTATGGGAAAGAAAAAAAATTTTTTTCAACTGGATTTTGATGTAAATCTTCGACTGACATTATGAATTAAGTATGATTTTCATCCCACGAAAATAGGAGCCGTATTTTTTGAGAAATAGGTTTAATCGAATGCACTTACCAACTTGTCAAATCTGACAGAATCTGTCATTTTTTAAAGACTGCTGTTGGCAAGAGTTTTTTTTAAAGCTAATTAATTAATTAATTCATTTATTTAAATTATTGATTAATTTATTTTTTAATTAAAATTTTGGGCTGATTTGTTTTGAATAAAAATTATTCATTAATTAATATTTTTAATCCACATTAGTTCTTTTATTTCTTTATTATTTTATTTATTTATTTATTTATTTTGTGTGCGTGTGAGTGTGCTTGGAATGTCTGGAAAAGAAAAAAAAGCGATTCTGTTCTACGTATAATTAGTATTTTTAGAAAAATAATAATAAATAAAAAAATAATATTTACAATTTAAAAAAATAAACAAATATTAAAAAAAAAATAAATAATATTTTAAAAAATAAATAAAATAAAAAAGAGGGGTAAAAAAAAATAAAAAGCACAAGAGGGTTGGGAAACATTTTGGGGAGGGGGATTTGCGCCATTGAGCTTGGGGGGGGGGCACCCCTGTCTCTAACGCAGGGATTCAAGTGAAGCAGCACTGCGATCGCTTCGAATTGCAATCGCTACTGGAAGTGAATTACATTATCATCAACTTAACTTGGCATGACGTCACTACGGGTGGAGCCAATAAGAGCTCACAAGCACTCAGCGATCTCCTCTTATTCGCCAAGTAGGCTGTGACGTTTTATCTAGCTCGTTTTTCATAGGCAAACGTCACGCTGACGCCACGATGTTTTTATCAAGAAACGTTCTAATGTAATTCATTTCCAGTAGCGATTGTAATTTGCGATGGCCTGTTTCACTTGAATCCCTGCCTAACCCCGTTTAAAATAGACAAAAATCATATTTTAAGACTTAAAAATTCTTTCCAGAAATTTTTGTCTCTGAATTTTTCCTCTCTGTCCTTGCTTCAAATTTTTTTATCATTTTTTTTTCATTTAAGATCTGAAATTGACATTATGAATTAAATGTGTTTATTCCCACGGAAGTGAGTGCCGTATTTTTTAAGTGATTTTTTAAATGGCGATAGTCGTAAAAGCTTAAATTATGATACAAAATATAGTTGACGCTCGTTATAGTGATCACTCGTTATAAAGACTGTCCCAATATTACGACCCGTGGGAACCCCCCCCCCCCCAACTTTATCCCAATATACTCTATGTTCTACCTCTTATAGCGACGACTCGTTATAAAGATCTTTTTTGTGGGACGGAGATGGTCGTTATATCGAGCGTCAACTGTAGTATAAATTTCGTCATTTCTATTTTGCATGCAGTTTTTCTTATAAATGGCAGTGACCAGGACCGTCACTAAATCAAAAAAGTCAGGGAGTGTAAAAAATCGGCTGCCCCTAAAGTAGTTCAAACGTATTTTAGGCAGGGATTCAAGTGAAACAGCACTGCGATCGCTTCGAATTGCAATCGCCACTGTAAGTGAATTACATTATCATCAACTTAAATTGGCATGACGTCACTACGGGTGGAGCCAATAAGAGCTCACAAGCACTCAGCGATCTCCTCTTATTCGCCAAGTAGGCTGTGACGTTTTAACTAGCTCGTTTTTCATAGGCAAACGTCACGCTGACGTCACGATGTTTTTATCAAGAAACGTTCTAATGTAATTCATTTCCAGTCGAGATTGTAATTTGCGATTGCCTGTTTCACTTGAATCCCTGCCTTAGTCATAATAAAATGATAACTTTCAGTGGCGTAGCACAGAGTTTTTTAAATAAGAAATAATAGTTATAATTTAAAAATAAAAGAAAATAATAGGTTAAAAAAAAGAAAATAATATATTAAAAAAAAAAGAAAATAATATATTAAAAAAAAAAGAAAATAATATGTTTAAAAAATAATATTAAAATTAAAAAAAAATTAATAATATATAACAAATAATTATATACGTTGAAATAATAATAATAATAAACACACCATTTGGCTCATAGAACATAGGTTAGGCACAAATGGCTTAAAACTTATTCGATTTGAGCAAAAGAGAAGAAAAAAATTCGAAAATTAAGCCAATTAATATATTTTTAATTGAAAAAATGATATAAATATAAAATTTCCTATTATTAGGTAAAAACTAAGAAAAATAATAATAATGAACTACTTTAGGGGCAGCCAATTTTTTTACACTCCCTGACTTTTGTGATTTAGTGACGGTCCTGGTCACTGCCATTTATAAGAAAAACTGCATGTAAAATAGAAATGACGAAATTTATAATACAGTCAACGCTCGATATAACGACTATCTCCGTCCCACAAAAAGATCTTAAAAACGAGTCGTCGCTATAAGAGGTAGAACATAGAGTATATTGGGATAAAGTTGGGGGGGGGGGGGGGGTTCCCACCGGTCGTAATATTGGGAGCCTTTATAACGAGTGGTCACTATAACGAGCGTCAAATATATTTTGTATCATAATTTCAGCTTTTACGACTATCTCTACTTAAAAAATCACTTAAGAAATACGGCACTCACTTCCGTGGGAATAAACACATTTAATTCATAATGTCAATTTCAGATCTTAAATGAAAAAAAAACATGATAAAAAAATTTGAAGCAAGGACACAGAGGAAAAATTCAGAGACAAAAATTTCTGGAAAGAATTTTTAAGTCTTAAAATATGATTTTTGTGTATTTTAAACGGGGTTAGAGACAGGGGTGCCTATCCCCCCCAAGCTCAATGGCGCAAATCCCCCCCTCCCCAAAATGTTTCCCAACCCTCTTGTGCTTTTTATTTTTTTACCCCTCTTTTTTATTTTATTTATTTTTTAAAATATTATTTATTTTTTTTTTAAATATTTGTTTATTTTTTTAAATTGTAAATATTATTTTTTTATTTATTATTATTTTTCTAAAAATACTAATTATACGTAGAACAGAATCGCTTTTTTTCTTTTCCAGACATTCCAAGCACACTCACACGCACACAAAATAAATAAATAAATAAATAAAATAATAAAGAAATAAAAGAACTAATGTGGATTAAAAATATTAATTAATGAATAATTTTTATTCAAAACAAATCAGCCCATAATTTTAATTAAAAATAAATTAATCAATAATTTAAATAAATAAATAAATTAATTAATTAGCTTTAAAAAATCCCCCCCCAAAAAAATTTTTATGGCGCAACATGCGCCATAATCCCCCCCTGTGGGCACCCCTGGTTAGAGATACATTATATTAGTCTAGGTTTAAGCAAAAAAGATAAAAAAAATTCGAAAATTAAGCCAATGAATATATTTTTAATTGTAAAAATTATGTAAATATAAAATTTCCTATTATTAGGTAAAACGAAGAAAAATAATAATAATGAATAAATAAATTTTTCAATTACTGATTACAAATGGTAATTAAATAAAAATATGAACATGTAAAAAAGAAGGTAATATGAAAATATAGTCTATAATAATTATTTTGTCTACTAAATATTTTTAATTAATAAAAAAAATTAAGTACCGACATAATTAATTTTTTGCCACATGCATAATTTATCACAATTTAGAGAGCTTCAAAGTCATATTTAGTTCATAATGTCAATCGAAGATTTACACCAAAATCCAGTTGAAAAAAAAAAAAAAAAACTCTTGCCAACAGCAGTCTTTAAAAAATGACAGATTCTGTCAGATTTGACAAGTTGGTAAGTGCATTCGATTAAACCTATTTCTCAAAAAATACGGCTCCTATTTTCGTGGGATGAAAATCATACTTAATTCATAATGTCAGTCGAAGATTTACATCAAAATCCAGTTGAAAAAAATTTTTTTTCTTTCCCATAGCAGCATTTAAAGAGAGGACAGATTCAGTATCATTTACATTGAATCCCGTAGGAAGTAGGGAGCGTTTCAGCTAGCGTCCTCTGGCGGGCGTGTGAGAATTCGTTGCCACTTTCAAACTAGCGCATCCGTAGAACATTTCTCTCCTTCTTTCTACTCCGTGTAAGTTTTATTAGAGCCCTTGACGGGCCCTTGACGCCTCAGGCTCACGCCTGGGGCGTCAAAATCTCTCCCAGTGGATAGAGCAACCTTTGGCATACTCATTAAGCCAATGTGACTTTTTCGCCAAGCTCGCGCTCGTTGCGTATTTTGTTGATGCTTGTTGCGCTACGCGCCTACGCCATTTTGGAAAGTGATGTAGCATCGTGGTATGTCTTTCTACGCTTCGCATTGTTGCTTTAAAATGATTCATTAATTATGCTTTTAAATATTTATCATCGTGCGAAAATTATATTGCATTGCATGCTTGAATTTTTCTTTGCAGCTCTTCGAATGGTCCACGCCATTTAGGCAAGTGATGTATTATCGAGGTATGTATTTCTGTGTATCAAATTGTTGCTTTAAAATTATCCATACTATTATGCTTTTAAATGCAAATAATCGTGCGGGAAATATGTTGTACAAAATACTTGAAACTTTCTTAGAAGCTTTTCGGCAAAATAAAATGCCGATAGATTCTGTAGGAATTACACGTGTAAGTAAATTAGTTATTAATGCTTGATAATTAGTATTAATCTTTTTTCCATGAATTTATGAATGCACCGTTTAAGATTTATTTTGTGATAAATTAGTTAAAAACTTGTTTAACGTTGTTCCGATTTTAACATGTGTTCCGGCGGTAGGGGATGAATTAATCCGTTCTTTTGATGTTGTGTTTTCCTGTTTAAAAAATTTAATGCAACATTGGTTATAGTGGGTACATTTATTGTGTGTAGTGTGCAAGTAAAGTATCACGTGTTTCAATCTGCCTCTTTAATCAGAATGAAGACGCGATTTGCGTACAAAAATATATTTCGTAAGCCTTTTTGTAGATTTAAATGTAATCATTCTAAAATTATTATGGTGAGCACTTATTTTCTAAAATTAGGCGTGATATGCCCTCTTCCCTCATTTAAAGTTAACCTTAAGAATCAGGTGGTACACATGCTGTACCGCAAGTCTTTTTTCCTCTCAGGACGATGTTGAAATTTTCACTTCTACCCTTTGGAGCAGGGGATTTTTCCAAGATTTCATACTCCCTTACTGGAGAATTACGGCTTTGTATTCGGACCGCAAAGTCTCAAAACATAAGTGCTTGCCGTTGCACTTTCCTGTTTTCAGAGGAAAAGGGACCTCCGGTTCAACAGTTGTACCGCCCAGCTTGAAAGGAAAACTTCTATACAAATAGCCTGGATTCATAAGGCTAAGGATTGTTATAAATGTAAAACGGTAAAGCTGATTTGTAAGTCTTTTTAATTGGATAGTTTGAAACAACTTATGCATCTAAATTATAGTTAAAATCATGATATGAAATGTAAAAATTGTAACAGATAATGCACTCGCATTTTTCTGCATTGTGTAAATCACCGGGGGGGGGGGGAATAGTGGAAAAGTTGGCATATAATCCTGAGTTTACTGTATGTAAAGTCTCTTGCCAGTTTGTTCAGGAGACAAAAAAGTAATTTGTGATGGATGTTTCGTTCATTTTCCTTTTGAAATTTATTCTTCAAAATGTGGTGAAACGTTTTTGAGGCTAATTCCCAACTCCCCCAATATTGAGTCTTTAATCCCCCAAGATTTCTTTTCAAAATGTCTGCCTTAGGCTTATTTTAAGAATGATTACTACTCCATCCTCCCCTCTCATCACGAAACATAGCTCATGCTGCAGTTTTACACCACCCCATCCACTTTTTGTCACTTATTCCATGCTGGCTGCATGAGATAAATATTTAACTCATAGCTTCATAGCATTTCAGAACTACAACTGTGAACTTTCTTCTGAGAAACACCAATAAGTTACTTTTTCGGAAGTGCGACATTCCTGCCAATGCCATGTTGGCTTATCTTCAGAATGTTAATTTAAAAATTTTAATAGTAAACACCGACTATGCATGCATACAGCCCGAAATTTGATGTTCGCAAGCTATCCGAATATTTGAAGCAAGTAAATTGGAGCTTCTTTTTAAGAAAAGAATGTAGTATGAAGTACAAAGTAAACAATCTGCATTTTATTGATTTTAATTTTGCTTAAAAGCAACAGTTCAAAAAAAATCATATTAAAAACTAGCTTTTATCAAAAATCGTACTCTTGAAAGCTTTTCATGCAGAAATATGAATAAAGGATTTTGAATTGTAAATATGCTTCACTTCCTATTAAAGAGTTGATTTCGGAAAAAATGAGGCAAAACGTTCCTGATTTCCGCAGTAAATCCAACATTGATTTGAATGATTTTTCAACATATCTTCCTAATTTGTTCTCTAAAAGTAGGTCAATTGACTCATGCTTTTTTTTCCTATTCAATTTCAATAAGATGTTTCTTATTATGTATGTAACTATGTTATTGCATGTGGTTACGCTAATCGTTTTTTTAACGACAGCATAGCATTCTGAACTTTTTACTTTTAGCGTTTGACTTTTCTGCCAAAAACTACTTGTTTTAATTTGATTTCCTATGCTTAAACAATTTTAGGGAATTATAATTGTGCAGTTAGTTATCTTAGCATCTGTGTCTCATTTGTACTTCTGAGAATATTTAAACCGTGCAAATCTTATTGTGCTAAAATACGAGAATACTTTTTACACCCTCCCTGGCACCGAAGAAAAGCATTTGGAATCATTAGTTGTACATACTTGAAAGTTACTGCCATGTTAAAAATTTTCATCAAGATTTTTAAGGGATTTGTCTGTAATTGCAATTTTGCAAACATCGTGCTGTATAAGTGATCCAGATCTCGAAATCGAAACCTGGTTATACACGAGTTTAGAAAAGTCTTATTTGATAATTGACCCACTTTTATTTCATTTTCATTCTTTTTATATTTATTTCCTAAATGCTATGAAGAATTTTCCAATTTTTGTCCGAATCAGCAATAAAAACAAATACAAACTTAGGTGTCGTGATAACGCCTAGTATATGATTTCTAGGTGCCTAGTGAAAAAAAACCTATAGGTATTTAAATTTAAAACTAATAAATAGAGAAATACTGTCGGGGCCCCAATTAATCATTGAACAGATAAACAAATACCAAGCTTAAACAAATATACCAAGCTTAATCGAATAATATTTCTTGGAACCAACAGTATTTGTTTCAGCGGGACTGGCGGTACTGCACATTGCTGATAGCATATTTGAAAAGATATACAAAATAAAATGATATTTTAAAAGACAGAATTGTTTGCATTTAGACTTTTTTTTTTACAAATTATCCTTCAGGTAGGTCATGGCTACAATGAGTCAAGACATATGAGCTTCAATGTTACACAAAACTTTAGGCCTCAAATTTGGCATCTAGGTTTTGAATGCTAAATATCAAATCAAAATTATTGGTCACAAAATGCGACTAACGGCTTATTTCTAAGACTGGTCTGAATTCTCGGAGTTTTTTTACTTATAAGAGAAAATAAATTTATGCCTCTTGTAAAAGACTTTTCCTTTTTTCAAACAAGTATGGAATTATAATGTAAAAGGTAATCATCATTGGCCTAGATTTTTATTTTTAGTTGCCTGCTAAAATGTTCTGTTTAGGCTTAATTTAAAACAATTCAAATAGCTTAAGCAAGTTTTCTGGAGAGCATTAAAAACTAGTAAAAGTGTCAACTGATCATAATATTACGATTGTTGAGGAAATGTTTTGATAAATTTTTAAATCAAAAACGACAGGTCATCAATTTAAAAATTTTAATTGCAAGCTATTCATGCTTTTTCATTTGTACATTTTTTTATACTGTCTCTTTTTAAAGCATGAACTTTACATAACTGTATGTATTTTGTTAGTGTAAAAATAACATGCATTGCTTCCAAACCACCTTAATAAAAGAAGTTTTTCAAAAATTAAACAAGCTTAGTATAATCAAATTTTTGGTTCAACCAAAATGCGTCACCCATGATGTCTCAATTATTATTTTAACTTAAGCGCTGTTCAAAACAAGATTTCCTTAGACTTAGGCGTTCAGTTTGCATATATTTTTGGCACCCTGAAATGCATACAATGGAAATCATAGTCACTATGGCTGGGATTTCCGTTTCTATCACTTGACAAGTGCATGATAAATTGCAGCTTTTTATGTTAATTCAGTGGAACCTAAAACAGGCTATATTGATGATAGAAGATTCTACATTTTAAGTTTTTAGTTTTCAAGAAGTCTGCCTTATGCGATTTTTACAAACAGGTCAAACAAAATTTTTACAGCCATCTACAAGATTCACTTTTTTCACGATAGATTATTTTCATAGCTGTTTGAAACTGCTCTGGTATTTTTTCTATCCTAAATACAGACTCCTTCCAATCACCCGATAAACTATTATTTCACAACAGCTGAAACCCAAAATTGCTGACTAGTGGTGTACCGAGTACTCGGTAAAAACTCAGTACTTAGCCCATTTCCTGAGTACTCGGTACTCGACCAAATCCGGAGCAGGTACCCGGCCAATGCCGAATAGTTGAATGAAAATTGAATATTTTGAATTGAATATTTTTCAGGTTAATAAAATTTTTTAGAAACTTGCAATTGCTTTATTCAGAAAAACTGTTATATGTATGAATCAAAACAAAAAAAAAAACATCTCCAATTATAAAATCAATACATGGTAAAAGTTAGCTATTGTCTATATCCTTACTTCTTTGCAAATGAATGAGCATTTGAATGTATAACTATCGTTTCCATATCGTATATTAGTAGTATTTAATTCACCTTTAGATAGGAACAGTTCGATATGATCCCTAAGATGAATATTCATAGACTGAAAATAAGACATCTTTAAATCATATTCTAAATTATTTTATCTTTTGAAAACAGATTACGAATTTTTTGAACCGTCATTTTGTAGATTATAGTTCTTGATATAGTGATAATAATTTCTGTAATTGTAAAATAAAGGTAATGAATATTTTGGGTCAAGTGAATGGGAAAATGCTATGAAAATATTTTAAGAATCAAAGTTATTGGAACTGCGGTGCAACAAATGTCATACTGAGTACTCGGCCAAAGTGCTAACTCAGTATGCTTCTACTGCTGACACACATCTTGAAATTCTCCAAGAAGTTGATGTTGCATGTATCGTCGATCATATCACAAACTATCTTAATGTTGAATTTAATACCGACTTCCAATGATAGTAATGAAACAATGGAGACTGAAAAAAAGTCATGGAGTGTGTTCCCACATTTGATTGGAAGTGATTCAAAACATCTTTTTTTGCAAATGCCAACCAAAATTCAAAGCAAAGCAGCAAAATTGGTTAATATAGCATGTATAAGGAATGAATCTACAAATAAAAAGCATGTAAAGACTAGACATTTTTCTCATTACATTGGATAAGAGTTGATATTTTATCAATACGCTTAGATTATCAGCAGCTTTCCCAATTTTACGTTTTCCCTCTTGGTCTGTTTTTTTATCGCTTATTTGACGGAGAACATAAAATCGAGGTTCCACTATATTTGATTTACTAATATGGTCTATATAGAGTGACAGGAAATCAAGCTTTCCTGATGTTAATTTGTGTATGACCTCCCCAAATATATAAGTATTTTTCATTTTAGGCTCGCCAAGATTTTTCAGTCTGTTGCTTTGCTGTGGGCAGTTTGAATTTTCTCTACACTAAAAAGAGCCTTAAAGCCAAGTATGAATCATTTTTGAAATTTTCTTGTTTAATGATTGTTTTCATCTTTTAGAATCAATTTTTCAAAAATGCAATCAAGCCTACTTATTAGAATAGAGTTTAAAATGATATCCCTCTTAATATGATACATTTTTAATGTAACAAACAGATGTAATGTACTATTTTTATTCCAGATGATGGAATATAGTGGTTATTAGAATATTTTTTCGTTTCAAAATGGTTATTCCATTAAGCAGGTACAACCAAATTGGATATTATGACATTTTAACTATTCTTGCATCTGTTTAACCCTAATAAATTAGAATCAACAAAAAAAGAGGAAAATCACTCTTGTGTAGAGAAAATTAGCTGTAATTAGATATATTTTGATAAGAGGAATAATAAATTTACTTTCTGGGTTTCTATTACTTACTATACTGGGTAATTCAAATTCTTCTTTAACATGTGGTTTTCCTGTGTGGCAGTTCACAGTTAATTGATTAACTGTTAAGTTCAACTGTAATATTAATCTGGAATTAAATTTAACTCTTTAAAATAATACTTAAAAGCTCTAAAGTTGTTTTTTAAGTTATAATAAAACTAAGTTTTTAGTGTATAATGCATTTACACATGCATAAGCCATAATAATATTATTACAAAAAAAGATGTACTCTTGGTTAATCTAATTTAACTGTGACCATGAGCTAAATAAATATTTTTTAAAATATAAATTTTGATAAAATATTTGGCAGATAATGTTTATATTTATTTGCTGCAGCTTCCTGAATTATAATGGTACAGTTACTTACCAATAGTTGACTTGAATAAGATGTAAACAAAACATTTATAGTACTGAAAGTTAAATTTTCGACTTTAGTTGTAATCGTACGAAATATTTTTTCTCGTTCATTTCTGATGCTTTTTATTTTGTGTTAAACCTTAAGTTGAGAAACAAAATTTAAATTTAAGAGTTTTCTCTCATTTGAATGTGATAATAGTAATCAGTAGTCGCTTGAAATAATTATTAACCATGGTACTCTGCTATAGATCTCAATTGACTGGCTTAAACCTTCATGTTGTTAGCAGTTTCAGTTATGGAAAGTTTCCTCATCCCCTTTGAAGAGTTCTTGAACCAATGGAAACTTCAAGATGAAAGGACATTCCAATTAGCAAGAGTGGACTGTATGTTACTATTCGTTGCTGATTATAAAAGTAAGTGCAAACTTTAAATTTGTTTTTTTTTTTTTTTTTATAAATCTTTTTCTGAAATTAAAATTGTACCAATCAAATTTAGTTTATGTAAAAAACTCATCAGACAACAGAAGATCATTATGTATTTTGAGTGAATTAATACGAAATACCAATAACAAAAACCGTAAATTCCCGATTGGTTTTTCACACTTTTGGTTTTCTTTAACAGTAATGATTAACTGAGTACAGAAAAATGTGAGTGCGCTACTGATAGTTTTTAGTTTTTTAAGATATTTTATTGCATTCAATGTTATTGTTTTTTGTAATAATTTAAATATGTTATGTTGTTGACTTTTTTAGCTATTGCATACCCTAGTATTGTTTTAACCTATTTTTTTGATTATCAGCAGTTACTGTGCCAAACTATTCCCCGAATAATCGGAAGTTTACAGTAGTTTATAAAATTGGTATTTAGTCCTCTCCTCTTCCATGTGTAAAACATAAAGCATATCAGTAAGAGTTACTTGTTGGTAGAAACAGTAATTTCATAGCTTGACTTAATTCCATATTAATTTTATTCACAGTTATATATTTATTTTTCAGTGTATGTTACTGTATGCAGTGTTTGTAAATATCCAATATTTTTAGTTGACCAGTCTTTTAATAATAACTGCATTCCTCGATCACAGTAATGTTCTTCTATAATTTATGTACTCAAAAGTTAATGTTTCTTTCACTGTTTATTTATACTTTTCATTAAATTTAAGTAATGTCAATCATATTGATATGTAAATGATGTTTACAATCATAAATCATTGGGCCCGATGGGAGAAAACCGCCAAAAAATCAACCCAAAACATAGCTGCGCGCAAAGGGGGTCCCTCCTGCAAAAAAGAGTTGGGCCTAGCCCGCGGGTCAAAAAGCCCCCGGCTTTCCCCCCATGAGACACGCTCAATGAAGAGTGGAAAACCACAAACATATGCATTAACAAAATTATGCCGTTTGCCTTAAAGGAAAGCAACCCCCAATGCCCTTTTTTACGCTTTCGGGGGAAATTTTTAAATTTTTGAAGGATAGTCCAAGGAGGTTAAAGGGGAGGAGCTAAATCTCTGCTATCTAAAAGTGGCAACAAATTCTCACCCGGCGCCAGAGGACGCTAGCTCAAACGCTCCCTACTTCCTACGGGAATCTATGTAAATGATACTGAATCTGTCCTCTTTTTAAATGCTGCTATGGGAAAGAAAATTTTTTTTTCAACTGGATTTTGATGTAAATCTTCGACTGACATTATGAATTAAGTATGATTTTCATCCTACGAAAATAGGTGCCGTATTCTTTGAGAAATAGGTTTAATTGAATGCATTACCAACTTGCCAAATCTGACAGAATCTGTCATTTTTTAAAGACTGCTGTTGGCAAGAGTTTTTTTTTTTTTTTTTTCAACTGGATTTTGGTGTAAATCTTCGATTGACATTATGAATTTCAGATCTTAAATGAAAAAAAAAAAAAAAAATGATAAAAAAATTTGAAGCAAGGACAGAGAGGAAAAATTCAGAGACAAAAATTTCTGGAAAGAATTTTTAAGTCTTAAGATATGATTTTTGTCTATTTTAAACGGGGTTAGAGACAGGGGTGCCCATCGCCCCCAAGCTCAATGGCGCAAATCCCCCCCCCCCAAAATGTTTCCCAACCCTCTTGTGCTTTTTATTTTTTTTTACCCCTCTTTTTTATTTTATTTATTTTTTAAAATATTAGTTATTTTTTTAAATATTTGTTTATTTTTTTAAATTGTAAATATTATTTTTTTATTTATTATTATTTTTCTAAAAATACTAATTATACGTAGAACGGAATCGCTTTTTTACTTTTCCAGACATTCCAAGCACACTCACACGCACACAAAATAAATAAATAAATAAACAAAAATAATAAAGAAATAAAAGAACTAATGTGAATTAAAAATATTAATTAATGAATAATTTTTATTCAAAACAAATCAGCCCATAATTTAAATTAAAAAATAAATTAATCAATAATTTAAATAAATAAATAAATTAATTAATTAGCTTTAAAAAATCCGCCCCAAAAATTTTTATGGCGCAACTTGCGCCATAATCCGTCCCCTCCCTGTGGGCACCCCTGGTTAGAGATACATTATATTAGTCTAGGTTTAAGCAAAAAAGATAAAAAAAAAATTGAAAATTAAGCCAATGAATATATTTTGATATTGTAAAAATGATGTACAATCGCATATATGTCAGATTTGGCATGTTAGATGCGGTCGATTAAACATCTTTCTTAAAAATTATGGCAAAACTTCAGTGGGATCAAAGTCATATTTAGTTCACAATGTCAATCAAAGATTTACACCAAATCCAGTTAAAAAAAAAAAAAAAAAAAAAACCAGCAGTCTTTAAAAAATGACCAATTCTGTCAGATTTGGCAAGTTGGTGGCATTCGTTTAAGCCTTTTTCTCAAAGAATACGGCACCTATTTCCGTGGGATGAAAATCATACTTAATTCATAATGTCAGTCGAAGATTTACATCAAAATCCAGTTGAAATTTTTTTTTCTTTCCCATAGCAGCATTTAAAAAGAGGACAGATTCACTATCATTTACATTGATTCCCGTAGGAAGTAGGGAGCGTTTGAGCTAGCGTCCTCTGGCGGCGGGTGAGAATTTGTTGCCACTTTCAAACTAGCGCATCCGTAGAACATTTCTCTCCTTCTTTCTACTCCGTGGGATAGTCGCTTTGGTCGCTTTCTCTATGATCACGTGACCTATCTCTTTTTGCTTTCGTCGTGCTCTTTTCGCTTGTCATTACCCAACAGCGCTATGCCTGCTTGTTTGTTCTTTTGCGTCGATTAAGCAACGTTTAAGTCTGAACTATACGTTCAGTGCTTCTAATTGCACGTGATAAACGGGTAAGTTATTTTCTCTTTTGTATTAATATTCTTGTTTCCTTTTGTGCATACCATATTACTTTTCAGAAGTGGCGCCAGGAAATGTCCGACAGGGGGGCAAGCTTGCCCGACAGGGGGCACAGGTATAATTCAAAAATTTAGTTACCTCCCCCCCCTGTCCCCAGTTTTTCAATTTTTTTATGATGCATTCGATTGAAAGGTAATCGTTCTTACCATGAAACTAAAACTAAATAGTACAAGTACAAAGATTAAAAATTTTTAAAACCCCCGACCCAGATTAAAATGAACCACACTGCTCAAAAAAATTTTAAATTTAAATATACTTAATTTTTTTTTTGAGAGGTCAAGGTAAACACGGAAAAGGAAAGATACTCCTTACTAGTAAATTTGTGAGTCGCAAAAGCAGAATAAAGAGGAAAAATTGAGTATTCTTTTAAAACCTCATACTAAAATCAATTTAGCCCTGGATTAGGAGCGGTTTTTTACTGCTTTATACAATTACTAGTATTTTAATTGTTAACAAATAGAAAATGGCGACAGAAAAACATTTTAAATCATTGAGTTTTCTTTTTCCGTCCACGGACAATCGTAATATACTATATCTAATATCATAAATTTAAGGCTAAGCCGCATTTGCTAAAAAACGTTAGTTAATATTCAAATGCTATATAACATGGAAGTTCCAAACACATTCTATCAGACGCATTTTTTCTCTCTTTTGATACCGTTGTTTTAGCTTTTCAAGTATTTTTTCTCTTCAAAAATAGGGAAAAATGTTTTAAAGGTTTTAAATTACTATCTTCGTTAATTAATGTCATTCGAAGATGCGACCTAGCTAAGAACAATCTCGATCAAATCTCCTTTCAAACAATTTTTTTTTTTTTTGAAATCGGTCCATCCGATTAGGCTCTAGAGTGCCACAGACAGATACACAGATCGACAAACACACAGACATGTCAGGTTTATAACCCCCTTCCTTGTTGCGTCAGGGGTTGAAAATGAGGATCCTTAAAAATGAGGACTGAGAATTTCAGAGGATACACGAAACGAAAAAAGGAAATGAAAAACAAATGAAGTGTAATTGAAATTAATAAATAAAGAGTTAGCTTATAAACTATTCTACTTGAGAGAGAAAAATAGGAGCGAAACTAAAGTATCAACACTTTTTTGTTCTCTCGCCTCCAAACACACAAAGTGTGTAGATTTAATTATTAACTCGTTGCTATCTAAATGTGCACACTTTTAAATGAAAGAAAGAAAAAAGAAAACATCAAAGTCAAATTGATCCTGCTCCTATTGTTAAAAAAAGCATTCCAAAAGTTTATAACACACTTACCCAGTTACTTCTGAGTTCTGGAGATGATTTACATCTATGCTATTCTGTTAAATTTTAATTAGTTCAAATATTGTTCCAATATTTTTCTTCTTTCTAAGAAAGAAGTAACTCTGTGAATGAAAAGTTTTCGAGTTAGAACTGGGGTGGGCTGCGTGCTTGGCTTCTTTAGCTCACTATGCAATGCGCAGGAGCCAGCGGCATTCGCCGTCCAAGTAGGAAAAAGGGGTCTAGTCTCCGCGCTCCTTGACGGTGGGTGACAAAAGCCCTCAGAGAAGCATGTGTCTAGCGGCTGGACTTAAATGAGGGTAGGGCAATTACACAACTATTTTGTCTTTGATGATTATCAGATTCTCAGAAAGTGACAATGAATGTCCGTTTGCCATGCTGCTGGCGATTTGCGGGTGCGAACCGCTGGTGAGAAAAAAAAAGGAAGATTTGCCCTTTTCAACCTGAACAAAAATAATTTTCTCCAGCAAAACTTACGTTCGTCCAAGAGATAAGACGGCGGCTCGCCGATTCCTCTTGTTGCTACCCATTTCCGGAAGGTTCTCGTGTTCGAAATTGGTCTGAAATCGTGGAATTTGTCGAATACTGAGAATGTTTTAGGAAAAAAAAATAATTTTTTTCGTCGAATGATTTTATTCAAAGAAAATTACCAATCCATCGGAGTTGGAAACATTTTCGGCGCTCAAATTTCTGTCGGAAAATTTGATCGTCAGAAATTTTTTCCAGACGAAGCACGAAATTTTCCCCGATGGGAGAGGGGGGGGGGGGAAACACGCTTCCGACAGGGGGGCAATTGCCCCCCTTGCCCCATAGCTAGCGCCGCCACTGTTACTTTCCATATTTTGTTGTATAAACATTTCCCGTGGTTTCCTTAATTTCCGGTCTAAATTTGCTTAGTAACTGGTCTTTTTTGAATTTTTTGAGAATTTTGGTAAATATATGATGAGATTCATGTTGTTTATCTGTGAAAATAAAGTTTAGAAGATAATGAGGCTTCCACGCTTTGGATAAAAATTTGGCCTTGTTTACTCTCATTTTTAACAATCTTTTCATTCATAAAATCTTTTCATTTCCATGATGCATTAATTTCCTCCTGTCATTATATGCAAAAGTCTAAACAATAAGAAACATTTTTTTGGTTGCAAATTATGTTCTTGGTTAAAGTTTAAGACGTGGCCCCCCCCCCTTCCGGAAACATTACAGGGGTCTGTCCAGGATTTTTCACAGGGTCCGTTTTTTGTGAAAAACTAAATAATTTTGTGAAAAATCAAATAATTTTGTGAAAATCAAACAATTTTGAAAAAAAAAAAAAAAAAAAAACCTGAAAAAAAAATTTTTTTTTTTTTGAATTTAATAAAAAAAAAAAATTACATTTATTTTCCTCTTAAAAAAGCATATTAAACATCAAAAATGCGAAAAGTCAGATTCCTGTAGCGGATGCAAAGAGATTGCAGTTTTTTAAGTGATCATTCAAGTGACATCAAAAGCATAAAAACGGAACATAAAATAATTTTTTTGGGTGAATTTTTTTTACAATTGCATTTCAAAGGTCTATGGTAAACATTATTAATATCTGTTTCCACAATTAATGCAAAAATAAAATGGAACGATCGTTTAACATTTAGACTCATAAAAGAACAGTTAATTTTGCTTTAAAAAATTTAAAATAATGATCTGAGCAAAAAATAAAGAAAATTTTCATTTATTTGCTTCCTAATAAAGAGTAATTAGCTTGAAAGGTAAGTAAAATTCGATTTTCGTATCGGATGCAGAGATCGCTTCTTTCAAAATGAAAGCATCAGAAATATAAAAACGATTTTTAATAATTTATGAAAGTCAAAAATTTTAGAGCTGCATTTCATCAGGTTTATATGATGAATGTCATTAATAATCACCGACATGTTCGCAAAAAAATCGGAGGAAAAAATACGGTAGAGAAACATAGCAAAACAAACAATACCAGACTTACAATATCAACAGACGCAAAAATACATTAATTCCTGAATATAACTAAAACACCACCCTTGTAAGCATTAAAAATAAATAATGAAATTAAAAAAAACAGATAATTTTCTGCAAAAATAAGGTCAAAACATCGCACCAAAGACGTCAGATGGAGATAATTTTAAATAGCTGGTCGCTCTCCCCAGAAGCAATCCCATTTTTTCTCCAACCCTAGCTATCTGTTTGCAGTTCTAAGTTCATTCCGCTGATAATTGCTATTATTATTATTTCCTTTATGTTTAAGTCCATAGCAGGGAGAAAAATCCTTACTCTGCACTTCCAGAGAAATCTATAACAGCAACATCTGTAGCAAGCCACTTTGATTTGCATATGATAAAACAAACAAGCAGAACCATTAAAGCAAAACAACTACCTTTTTTAAGTTGTTAATTTCTTTAAAGGAAACCAACAAAAAGTGCTACATTTTACACTAAAGATTTTTTGCTTGCCCGAGCATAGCAGAGCCAGGCAGGAAGTGGCAGAGCCAGACAGGAAGTGCCGACTTTTTTTTTTCGCAAATTTGGCGGATCAGCGATTTCCTTCTTTAACTTCAGAAAAGGCCCAAAAGTATCACACTGGGCAACTTTTCCCCCAACTCCAATTTTTCCCTCAACTTTTGAGAGCGTGACGTCACGATTCTGTCGGACGCTACGTCATTGCGTCTGCTGTGGATTGCCGTGCGAATTGTGTCGTCTACTATAAAACTTTTGACACCGTCTTCCAGAACGAATTATTATCACCTTTTACCGGCGACTTCCAAATGTTGCGCGCTACTTTTAGGCCTTTTAAAAGACTGCGCGCCACTCTATTGTATAGTTGGGAAATAGATATACATTTTAATGCTCTTATGTATCTGTGAGCTATCCAAAACGATGTTTTTTGGATAAATGTTGTTTTAAATATATTTTGAAGCTGTAAGCAAATTTACAGGTTTAAAAATCGCATTTTTTGTATTAAAAAACCAAGTCAGTTATAAATATCTGAATATCAAGAATAAAAGTGTTGATATTTATAACAAGTCATTTTTTAATACAAAAAATGATATTCTTAAACCTGCAAATTTTGTTACAGCTTTAAAATAAATTAAAAATTAGTATAATTAATCATTCACAGTACATTCTTACCAGAAATTTTTATTTTGTGATTATAATGAGGGTTTTTTAGTATATTTAAAGATGTAAAAAATTACAGATTTAAAAATCATTTTGAATTGATAAAAGACTTATTTAATATGAAAAGGAATTTTACAACCTGTAATTTTGTATACAAGTTTTTGCAATAGCTATGAATCACAGCTTTTTTCCATCAAAAGGATAGGTTTTCATTAATTTTTACCAATAAATGATTTTTTATTACATACTATTTCAGATGTTCCCCATAACATCCCCTTCCCACCCCCCAAAAAGTATTCTTTTAGTGATTAATTTTAAAATGAACTTATTCTTGCTTACTCGTATCTGAATTAAATCTGTTTTAAATATTTTCAAATACTTCTTAACTTAAACAGAGCAGTCTTATTCAACTTTCTTTCTTCACGTGTACATGGTTAAAAACGTGTGTGCTTCTATGTGTAGGGGAGAGTGGTAATGAATGGGCCACTTTTTGGTTTTGAATTTTTGTAATTTTTTCTAACTCTTTGTTTTAACTCTAAATTGGTGTTTTAGTTATTTTACTTATCTGGCTATCTAAAAAAGTCATAAAAGTTGGATTAGCACCTGTCTATAATGAATTATAATAGAAAATAAAAATTTTGAAATTTGGCTCATTCAACCCCAACTATGGGGTTGAATGGGCCATCGAAGGTAATGAATGGGCCACTAAATGAATTCAATGAAAACATGTGGATTTAATCTTTTATTTGCTGAATATGACAAAATAAGTGTGACACTTGACATGATGATACAAAATCATACTGATTTAAAATTATATAAACATCAAAACTGATGCAATTAAAATAAAACTGATGCATACCAATTGTATCAGAAAAATGACTAAATAATGAGATTGTAAGAAATAAATAACATCAAATATATAAAAAAAATAACAGATAATACACGCTATGATTTAACAAAATTTATATATTTCAAAAATATTTAAAATCACTTTCAAAAACTTGATCTTCATTTTCAAACTTGTCAAAATTCAAATTTTTTTTTTTAATTTACTAGACATCGGGAATAAGAAATATCTAACTTAAGTTACCAAGAAAGAAAATGAAATTGTACTGTCAGGAATATAATATGAAGGAGAGAGGGGGGTTTTTCAAGCCACGCACTGCGACCAGAGGTCTATTGTACTATAGGAATATAATATAGATCTGCAAATTATATTTAGAAGTTACTACAAACCTATTTTGACGACAGTAATCTTTATCTATGACAGTCAGTTGTGTTTCATATCAATGCGAAAATCCAAAGAAAAGGAAGAAAAACAATATTTAGGTGGCCCATTCATTACCATGACATAGTGACCCATTCAGCCCCACCTATACTTTTGGAATACATTTAGTTTTTTTGAGTACATTGAATTTAGATAACATCAAAACATATCTTAAGATTAGTTTATAGATATGGAAAGACTAGCTAATACATATGTATGCAGTGAAATACTTGGTACATTTTAGTTAGGAAATGTTTTACTAAAAAAGGAAAAACTTACTTTTCAGTCAGATTCTTGACCATGCCACTTTAGTTTGAAAATGGCACAGCGCAAACGAATGAAAATTGGATGAGTTTAGTAGAACAAATAGCTACATCTATCAGTGGCATCAAAAAAAAATTCATGCAAATACTTTTTCATATTTTGTTAGTGGCCCATTCATCACCATGGCCCATTCATTACCACTCTCCCCTATATACATAGTCCAATCTAAATAAAACAAAAAAGTGGAATTGTTAAATTTTTTATTTTTATACAGTAAAGCCTCGTTTATACTTTTTTTAAGGGACTGCATGAAAAAACGTACAAATAAAAAAACCCATAATAGGTATATGTTAATATGTATTGGAATCTGCCGGGACCACTTGAAAAACGTATATAAGAAAAACATATAAACAGTGCTTCACTGTATCTAATGTGTTACTAGTGGCATAGCTAGGGGTTTGCAGGAGTGGCTCTTGCCACGGGCGCAGCAGCCAGGGGGCGGCATTTTAACCGATTAAAAAAAAATGTTCTGTAACACATTGCAAGAATTATTGGTTTTTTGAATTAATGTGAAATGATGGAGAAAGGTAGGGACGCTCCGAACTATTGAATTGTAAGAAATAGGAAAATTCTCAAATTGTCTAATGAAATTTTAAGTTTACCCAATAATAATAAAAATCAGACAAATCATGCACACATAAAATTCGAAGGAGCACTGAGCATCGTGAAAACGCTTCAGGATCTACAAATTTCCTGAATAAATAAATCAAAAATTTTGGAATAAGGAAATTTTGGGAGGTCGCAATGAGCTCATGTGACTTACCATCAGGTCATTCCCTAGGGTTTTTAAAAATCAAGACTACTTTTTAAATACAGTCAAGCCCGCGTAATGGAATAGCCCTTTTGCCACGAAAAAAAAATATTCTACTAAGTGGTATATTCCATTATCTGGGATCAAAATAATGTATTACATCATTTGGTACATTGAAAATGTATTATAGTATTATCTCGTTTAACTGATATTCTAATAAGCGCGCGCAACTGTACTAAAGAGTTAATACACAACTTATAAAAAAAGTTAGCAAGTTTTGATAGCTAGTTTTTTCAACCAATTTAGGCATGTTTGTACTGTTTTCCATAGTTTGAAAGATGAACTGAAAATGATTTAGTTGAGTCATGTACACATTCTACTCAGTAAGAAATAACAAGCTGTACTTTTGTTCTCTGAGAGAAAGTATTATCTGTAATAATGCATAAAAAAATACATATAAAATAAACATATTTTTTCCTGAATAAAGAGAAACTCACGCATAAAATTCATACATATGCTTTATTTACAATATGTTCACACAGAAAATATACAATTTCATTTACATAACAGAATATATTCATAAATACATGAAAATCATAAATTTTTCAATAAATGCCTTGCTTCAACCGAGCACAGCCAGTTCTGACCGCCATTTCTAACATCTGTATCCAATAACGACCTAGAATTATTTCTCGCATTATCTAAATTTATGAAAAAAATAGGATAAATGTATCAAATAAAAATATGCAACTTGTGTATATTCAGTGAGGAGTTCGGCACTTACAAGCCGGCCTCTAACTTTGAGAACTCAATGCATCTCCATGTATAACCAGGTATGTTTTTTCTTTTGTTTTGATAAAATATGCATGGAGTCTACCTTTTTCTAGTGGCGTACATCATAGCACCCCCGCAGTGCAAGGGGGTAGAGGCATTCAAGTTTAGTTATGCTAAAGCGTTTTTTCCTTTCCGGGGACCAGTGAGGCAAGGGTACGATACTGAATTATTATTAGGAGTATTATTATATTCTAAAAATAAGTTGCAATTTCAGAACATTGTATCTACAATATGAATAAATAGGCTAATTACTTACCACTAAACTACTTCTACAAAAGTAAACACAATATAAGATTTCTTTTTAAATACTGTTGGTTCCAAGAAATATTATTCAATTGAGCGAGGATCTTTAACATTGTGTCTACGACTGGGAAATATTCTGTTCCGGGATGTTTTATTTGTATAAGAGGGTATTTGTTTATCCGGTATCCGATTAAGCATAGATGACAGTAATTATAAAAAGAATTAAGTTTTTTTTCAAATAGTAGTAACAATAGAAAAGGATAGTTATCAACATTTAGCTAATTATTGCATCAAAGACCTTATCAAACATGTTCTTGGAATTAAATGAGGAATCAAGTGTATATTTTTATGCAGTCAAGGAAAAAAAATATGCTTTAAATTTTGTACTAGCACAGCCAGAATTAACTTCTGAGAGGTATATTTGGCAAAACAGTCTTTATATGTTTCTAATTTGTTTATAAACTTTAAATAAGTTTATTCAAACATTTATCTGCATTCAATTTTAAAAAAGAATATAGGGACATTTGTAGTAAAGTAATCATACATCAAACAAAAGGCTATTTTTCTAAAAATATAAAATGGTTGAATTTGTACAAAAGTTTTAGTTTAGATTTTATCAATTAAGAATTAAATTTTAAATTCAAATTTCACTATATTCGATTCTGCTTTTAGCGACAGCCAAGGTCTGATTTAGCATCATTTTTTAAAACAATGTTTTAATTATTACATTTTTAACAACTTATCAACGGGGACCCTTCTTACCCCATAGTAAGGGGTAAGTGAGTCACCTACCTTTTATTTGAATTCAAAGCAAACATATATAAAAAGGGGTTGTGGGTTTTGCTTGATAAAGTAAGCAAAACTTTAGTATGATTTTTTTTTTAATGAATCCATTAACGACAGGGTTGCAAAAAAGCCGGCTTTTTTTTTAAAAGGCCAGACCGGCCGGCTTTTATTAAAAAAGCCGGTCTTTTTTGGCCTTTTTTAAAAAAAAGCCGGTCCTTTTTGGCCTTTTTAAAAATATTATACTTTACACTTATACTTTTGACTTCTATGCATTTTAATCAGGTAACCCATATCAATTTAAGTAATAAAACAATACTTTTGTGAAATGATAAAAGAAATATTTACACAAAAACTGCAAATCATTATAAAACATCGAATAATAATGTCATAGCATATCACTGCTAGATTAGTTGGTTTGAATTTGAATAAAATGCAAAGAACGAACTTCCCTTTATTTAAACTCTGCTGAAAAGAAAAATATTAGAATTGTCTGAAGACACATGTCAATTGGACAAAAAAGCCCATCCTGCACTATTTGTAAAATGATATGAAGGTATCATGACCAGCACTCTTTAGTGAAAGCAAGGCATTATCTCCCTGCCTAGAAACTATGGCCCCTTAATAAAAGGGAAGGCAAACCCTGTGTCCTTAAGCAATAACAGGAGTCTCAGAATTCAGTAGAGGCTTGTGCGGAAAGAAAGGGTGAGATATCATTGGGAACAATCCTTCAAATTGAGTGACAGGAGCACCAATGTATAAAAGGATTAAAAGTTTAAAATCAAGATAAAAAGCAGGTGGCTGCACATTATTATACTAAAAGAAAGGATGCCTTCCTTCATTCTTTAGGAAGTGGAGAGCAGGTGAAAGAGCAATGGTCAGCTCAATGACAATTTGACAATCCAGTTGATTGAGGGAATGGCACCTAAAAGAGAGATTGCAGGGAAACAAAGTGAGGAGGGGCTTCTTCTGCATTTTATGCAATCTTTAGTGTCAGAAACCAACAGGATGTCCACAATTTTATAACAAAAGGCAGGGGAAGCACTGCATAGGGGATTTATCTAACAAGCAATTTAATTGGTTACTGATCTAGTTCCAGTAACCAATAGAATTGCACCTCTTCAAAGAATGGAAATGAAGGTTGAAAAATGTTATCACAATTTTTTTTTTCTATTTTAGAATTATTTTCAGCTCTCAGTAGCTCAGTCAAAGTTTTTCGTGATCATTATTATTTAGCTTAAATTATGATGGCATCTGGATGTGGGAGAAAACAAGCTTCCGAATGGAATGAGTTCACTGAATTTGGCACAAAGTGAAGTGCAAACGTTGTGAAAGTGTTAGCAAAAGAGCAGTAAGAATAAAAGAACATTTAAAAAAGTGTAGAAAGAATACTAAAATTTTAAAAAGACTGTTGCATCGACCAGTTTGCTCTTTTTTTTTTTTTTTTTTTGCACTATTATTTATGTATACAATAGTAAAAACATTACTTCTGAAGTCTGCATCATTCCAGTAGAATTTAGATTCATTCACTAATATAGACCTGTTGGTTTCTATGTATACATAAAAAACTTTTTATTTTTTAAACAATTGTTTTTCAATTAAGAAGCAGATAAAAATTTTTGTGACTTAAAAAAAAAGCAGAAAACATATAAGAGTTCATTGTTATTTCAAGACTAAACCAGATAACTGCTAATAAGAGCAGCAGAATCGTGTGAGCTTTTGAATACTTTGACGAAAATTCATTTACTACCATTTACATTCCATTGAACAAGACTAATTACCTGATATAGAACAATAGCTTTATTTTTCTATTTTTGTAACAACTATCTAATTTTTAGTCTTGTGTCATGGAATTTGTCAACAGAGCTGTAATTGTATTAATAATATAATTTTCATTTAAGTAAATTAAAATAAAACACCACAAAAAAAAATAAATAAAAATCCTAAAAAAGCCAGAGTTTTTAATAAAAGCCGGCCTTTTTTCCTAAAAAAGCCGGCCTTTTTTAAGTGGTTTAAACCAAAAAAAGCCGGCCGGCTTTTTTTGGCCCGGCTAAAATGTATCAACCCTGATTAACGAGATATATACTTTAACTCAGTATTGTAATATAGTTTAGCCTTGAATATTTAATTGTATTAAGTATTACTTTTATGTTTAAACGAGAACGTGACTTTCATATTTTAAAATTAAGAGAACGACTTGAGATGTGAGAAATGTTGTTGCGTTAAGTTTTTTCCTAAATTATATGTAGGGGAGAGCGGGGCTAAAAGTTCCGTTTTTTGATCAAGCTCAAAATTCGTTTTGAAAAATTGGTTCTAGAATTAATATTCCGAGGTTAAAACTTAGTATTATATGTCCCTTTGATATACAGACTGTTTTTTGAGTTGTATTTTGTAAGGTTTTTTAATAATTAATTTTATAGCAAGTAAAGCCGAAAAGGAACAACTAACCCCATCTTGGGGCAAGTTGTTCCGTGGGTGGGGCAAATTGTTCCGATATTAACAAGACGATGAATAACGATGCTAATTTCGAATTTTACCACGTTGCGAGATGAATAACTCCTTAAAAACATAATTTGTATTAAAAAAACAATGGTTGATATTAGTATGACTTTATGTACGGCTGTATGACTGTATGTACGTATGTATGCATGTGCGTATGTAGGTATGTCGCGTAACTCAAAAACTGTATACCGTAGAAGATTTTAATTTGATATGTTGGCTTTGAGGGAGGTCTAGTTGTGTACCTCCCCTTGTGGTTGCATTCGAATGTTCCCAGGGGGGGGGGCTTACCCCTTCTTTGGGGGTAAATCAGTGTTAATTTTAATGTAGACAAAAGTGATATGAATTGGCGTAATCACTTGACGATATATCGCCAAGCTTTTGGTCGCCAAGTGTTTGACGCCAACTTGGTGACAGATCGCCAAGTTGGCGACAAATTTGCCGAAGAAAATGATTTCTTGAATTTCGGTGCAATTTTTGCGCTATTGGCGATATTTTGCGAAAAATCCACTGAATGCTGTTAAAATCGGCCATATTTAGAGAATTAGTTTACGCTCAAGAAAAAAAACGGCAACCGATTTTTATTCAACTTTTTTTTTATCATTCATTTTTTTCACGCTAATTAGAACAGACGATTTCTGTAAATCCAATTTGAAATTGATTTTTACTAACTCAAAAACGCCTGTATCTTTATGCCGGGTGAAGAGGTTTGTAATTTCCAAAGCTGCGCGAGAAAATTCCCTTTAGGACGTATTTTCTTCGATCTTTCTAATAAGACCTTTGCTTTGAGGCGTTTCCTGTTACGACGGGATTTAAAACTTTTTTTGACGATTGATTTCTTTTTTTCACTGGATGCAAAATATCGACTTTAATAATGCAATTGGGACTTATAGACAAGCTTTGCTTGACTAAAGTTTTATTCTCAAGATAGACCGTGCAAAGCCTGGCAACGCATCTAGTAAATAGTAAATTATAACACATTAAAATGGTAAAATACAGTTAATACAGTGCAACAAATGAAAATTACATGTAATAACTAACAGCTTCAACAGTTAATAAGCTAAGATAATTGGTTCAGTCTTCAGTTATAACATGGGGTTATCTAGAAATTCTAATGCGATTCTCCGAAATTATGACTTTTATATCAAAAGTATGAAACATATTTCGATATCTTACATGGTTCGCTTTTCGAAAATTTTATATCTAATCTATATCTATCGGATAGACTGAATATTTCTGGATTTATGTTTGGTGAAATCTCACTTTCGGTCTTCACAGTAGCATATAATATTTATTTATATGTGTATTAAGTCACTGCATCACTGGTTCAGATGAATAGGGCAAAACGTTCCTTCGGGATAGTTGCTAATTTTTCTGGGGCAAGTTGTTCCACGGAACAACTTGCCCCCAAAAAAGGGAACAATTAGCCCCAAAAGCACATGTCTTCAAAACATTAAATTATAGGTTAGATAACGAAACATAAATAGTTTCAGCGTAGGACATAAGGGTGCACAATCTATCTTTATGTAAAAAAACCAAAAAGCTAAACATTAACTATTAAATTTCGGGCGAAAGACCAAAAACACCAAAAACAAAAATGTTTACTTTCGTAAATCAGTAATGCACGTGCTCTGCTTTTGATACACCGGACGCCACTGGGCTGGCTAAAATGGTCGCAATTTGTGCGCTATAACATTCTATTTCACGACGTATTTACAAAATACATGTATATTTTTTCTTAGCTGAGCTATTTCAAAGGGAACAACTTATCCGCGGAACTTTTAGCCCCGCTCTCCCCTACTTTAATAAATTACTTAAAATATTATAAAGTCTACCATTATTATTTATATATATCATCTAGAGTCTCGATACATCATATGACAAGTATGACAGAAAATTATGAAATGAAATATGAAACAATTACATCTGAAATTTATTGAAAGCCTACTGAAGCCCTGAAATTTATTACACTAAAACTAAACATGTCAGTACATTAAAGTAGTTTTCAAATTCTTCCTTTTGATCACAAATGGTCAGAGTTCCATCATTAACTGCATGTTAAGCACAGGGTTAATTACATAGGAGGTGACATCATTTGAGCTTTAGCACATGTCAGTTTTATTATACACTTTTTACCATTTAAGAAGAAATCCAGAGTATTAACGCTTAAAAATAAATTACGGGAACTACAAGGCTTCACTACACTTCCTTTGGCAGAAATTAAGCCTGGTTAAATCTAAAATAGTTCAAGACAATTTTTACATGCAGAAATCAATATAAGAACAGAAATTGTTTTCCTGGAAATTAAAATATAAAAATGACTATCGCAGTACAAAAAATTACAAACCTTCCTTATTTTCTTCTCCGCAGGTTTTCAGGGCTGAGGGACATATCCTAAAAGCCAAATGAGAACAAATGCTGAAAATTATATTAACAGACAATTGCAATCACTTGACCATTGGGATGAATTCTCTTTATTCCATTAAGTCTTTTCTTTTTCCTATAAGTAATTTTCACATATATTTTAAG